>AZLU01000019.1:0-56878 GCA_002224055.1 Pezizomycotina sp. ARF18 | reverse complement strand
TGTCTGCGATGAATGGAATATCTGAGAGACGTATCCTGTTTGTTGAAAGTTCCGTCCTTCCCCGGGGCAGGCGCCGTTATATTACAATCGACGCTTTGAATTTTGGTGTACATCGACAACAATCGATCAAGAGCTTTTAGCTACACCACTATATAATGTTTTGATGCCGATTCAGGAGAGTCTAAAGAATAATATCTCATGGCGCTTCATCTAAAAGTGCCCGCGGCTGCGGGATAATTCCCCCTTGCGGATATTCCGAACGAGACTGGGGATCAGGGCTCGTGGGAGCACTTCATATAGTGCTAGCGATAGCACAAATTGTGGTTTTTTTTTTTTTTTTTTTTTTTTTTTTAGGTGCATCGAATCGGGCTGTGCTCATATCATAAGTATAGAATCAGGCCGACCCTATGACTCCGCGACGTTTTCTCCCCGGGCGATCCTTCCTTTGTAAGTTGGGGCTCCGGCTAGGGTTACCCGTAGGGTCGTGACACCACCACCACGATGAAGCTTCCAACACGCAGGCACAATTGCTTAAAAAGGGCTAACGGGGGAGGTTGATTATTATATTACATCTCATATCAACGAACAGAACATTTATTTATATAAGAGTAGAAATTATACACCAGGGAAGCTGCACAAGGATGATAAGAACTAATAACAATTTTGTATTTATCAATAGTAGTAATCTTTTCCAAGGGAGACGATTACATATAATGTAGAAATGCTAACTATGCTATAAACTCAAAATTGACGGAGACGATACGACAACATATTACATACATATCGAGCAATCCGACGCGTTCCTCAGGATAGATGAATCGAATCCTTTTTTTTTTTTTTTTTTTTTTTCTCTGAGCCTCTTTGAATATGCGAGCTGCAATAAAAGAATGTGCGCGGTGCTCTAAAATTTGACACGGTGCCTGGAAAGTGCATTGCATAGGGTGATCCTCAAGCGTATGGCGTATGGAATAAAACCTGACCCGTTAGATACTTTCCGCCGCTACTCTACTCGGGCAATGAGGTACTCAAGCTGCCAATTTTTCCAGCGATGCTGACTGACCTTACTACCCCTTCGCTCGCCACCTATTATTGTAAACGAACACCTTAAACTTACCCCCCCCCCTTTCTAACATTGTGAAAAACGCGTGGTTTCTTAAAATTACACACATGAGAGATTCGATTCGCTATCATTGTTCCTCAAATAGAAGAACGTACAGTTGATATCTTAGAGATAGGTATGCGCTCAGAACGTGTTGAATCGGCAACCCCGATCTTTGCTTCCCATAGACGACAGCTATGCCATCGCCGACGTCTCGGGCAGCAACGGCGAAATTTATCAAGGTGATAGATACGAACAATACACGGCACCTTATAAATAAGCCGGGGGGTTCAAAGGAGACTCTCGAACTCCAAGCAAGAACGTGTGAATCACAAAGTCGAAGGTGATTGCATTTTATAGTGGCGAAAAACAATTCAAATCAAATTGTTCCTTCTGTCTCAACTTGGAAATCGTCCAGCGCCGTGAGCAATCGCGAAGCTCGCCCCCCCCCCCCCCCCTTTTCAAGAAACTCGAAAATGAGTCAGTCACTAAGGACTAAAGAAGTCCGACCTACTTCTAATTGACTGTTAATTGTCCCATCAACTGTTTTGAAATCCGCGATACTTATAAAATGAAATATTTAATATATTTAAAGAGTTTTTTTTTTTTTTCAATTCTCATCAACCTTTTTTTAAAAGTAGATACATACATTGAGTCGCCAAGAAGAGGATTCACTACTTGACCCCCCCCCCCTTTTTTTTTTTTTTGATCAATTGGACCACAGTATATCGACCAAATGGCACCAGACGCACTGGAGACGACCATCACGACCGCTATGGAACCCCCGCTCTAGCTCCGGCGGCTCCGGCATCATCATCGTCGCTGGAATATGCCACCTTTGCCAACTCCTCGCGAAGAAAGACCGCCACGTTACTCAATTCTCCCAACTGCGCGAGAGTGATCAAATGGCCCCTCGTGCACCTTCCTGCATCCCAGCAGCGGTCGCTGCTCGCATCGAGGAAGAAGGAGCTGGACGTGGCGGAAAGGGCGGAGAAGAGGGCAGGAGGGGTGGATAACGCGGGGAACCAAGACGGCGGTGCACACGAAAGTACTACAATCAGGTGGTACCGGTTTATATGGGCGGATAGTAGAGGATATATATGCGGGTGTTGATGTATGTATATTGAAAAATACGTAAATAATTTTTTTTTTTTTTTTTTAAAAAAAAAAGAAGATAAATTCGACGAAGAAGCGAAGAGGCGCCATGGTGGTTTTCATTGGGCTGGAGTCGCGTGTTGACGTCGCAGGCCGCGATCGCGGCGCATCAACCGGTCGCTCTTCTGGCTGTTGCGGCGGTGGCGGTGGAGGGTTCGCTTGCGGCGGCACGACGTTCAACGTCGACGCACGAACCGCTTCAGGTTCTCGTCCCAGTCCCCCAACACCGGCTTCCTCAGTCCGGCAGCATGGACGGCGGGCCGAGGTTTCAGCAGAAGATGCTTAGGAATTCGTTTCGCGAGGCCCGGGTTCGTCATTTGAGACAGCGCTTGCAGCCCTGGCGGGCCGGTTCGGCGAGGTTACCGCCGGATATACTACCGCTTGCATCCGGGCACCGGGAACAGATCATGTACGAGACGTCCATCAGCAGCTTCCGCGGCGGATATCCCCATCTCCGTATTGGAACCGCTCCCACAGGAAGCAACACAGGGAGCGGCGCCGATGTCGCCCGGCAGGGCCTTGTTTCCCCATTTTTTGAAGGGCATTTCGGTCACGGCGTCCAGCGTATCCTCGCACCATTCCAGGCAGGAACGAGGCACGGATTTTTCATGTCGCCGTCGATCTCAAACGGACCCGGCGATTACCCCGAAAAATACGCCCTAAGGTTCGCCATGCGGTACAGAGTGAGACGGATTTCGCTGCCCGTTGGGTTTTGTACTCTCTTCGAGATAGCGCATGACGCGATAGTACGATAAGAGGTCGACGCTGCGATCTCCTTCCGGCAGATGCGTAAAGGCCTGGTCACTCATCCGCCGCCGGGTATTCGCGCTCGTACTTGGAAACATTGTGATAATGATAACATCCCCTTATCGACCGCTCGGTGTCCGTGCTCGTGCTCGGACTGCTCGTGATTATATGGCTGTAAGCTTCCCCGACCACCTTTCCTCTTTGAGATATTGGTAGCAATATTCCAGCTGGAATACTGACTACAGAGTCCGCGACACTTGCAGGTGGATGTTCCCCAACTTGCAATAACCCGGTCCTGACGATTTCGATCTGATACGGTGTCGTAACGGAACCGGCGCAGGCTACTTTGATCCAAGACGCCATCCACTTTGGGTGCTCGGAGGTTTTCGGCAACTGAGCAGCTGAACGTACAGCGGAAACGCGTCCTCGGGGGAGTCCAAGCAGAAAAGCATGTCCGCTGCGCGCTTCATGTCCTGATCTCATCCGACGTGAATGATCCTATAGGACGGCCGCTGTCGAGGGACCTCGGCTGTTCTGATCCGGCTGCGCCTGCGGGGAATTGTTTGTCTATTCATTTCTCGAAATCGTCTTTCCTCGATTTAACAAACGGATGACGGTTCTTGGGATCTTTGCCGCTCATCTTCGTTGCGGAGACAAACATAATTAGCGCGTTACTTCCTTCTGACTGCTATCGGGCGATGTTGTCTTCCTAATACTGAGGATGAGAATCCTGATAACAAACCATTTCCATGACCTCCAGCCAGATCTCTGGCGGGAGCGTTGCTACCGGCATTGTGATTGACGCTTGACCGAAGGCAAGTTGCGGGGGCGGTGATGATGATGATTATGATGCGCAGTTGAGGTTAATCGATGAGGAATGGTGATCGCTTATAGTGATGATTAAATGTCGATGAATGTTGATGATGTCGATGAATGTTGACGATGTCGGTGATTGATAGTTGTGGATGGTTGTTGAGTAAGTAGTGTAGGTTGTACTTCTTTTTTTTATTTTTTACTTTTTTATTTTTTATTTTTTATTTTTTATTTTTTATTTCCCTTACTTAGCCAACTACGTAAATCGTCAAAATTCTTTCCATTCACGCGACGTTATCAACCAATTGTCACCTTCTGTCATCTTTGATCGTCTGTCATATCTATCTATCTCATTTCATATCAGGTCAGAAACTTCATCATCAGAGCTTTCAAAGTTCACGGACAATCAATATCAAGGTAGGTCCACGTCTTTCACAATCAGGGTCAGCTGCTTGAAAGCCCCAGTGAAGGCGAGTACCCATTGCTAACTTCTACCCGCGGAAATCAACAGAGCAAACATCTTATCCTGAAGGTCTACAATAAGACAGCTCTTAGAAGTTCACCATGTTGGCTGGCGTCCAATTGCCGCCCAGGGTCTGGCTGGAGATTGCCTTGCATGTAAGCTTCTGCCCCTTGACCAATCAGCCTTTGCGACACGCCGTTTGCTAACCGTGCTTTTGTCTCCTCGAAGTTGAACGGCAAAGACCTCAAGAACCTCGCCCTGACGAATTCACCATCCACCGCGCCTGTCTCCCGCTACTCTTTCACATGCTCACCATCAACATCGCCGAATGGAGCCCTGACGTCTGCTGCGTAATGCGCGACATCGAAGACGACGGAATCACGAGAACTTCAACCACTTTAGAAGCTTAGTCATCAAGAACGCCGAAGCGACGTTCCGCACCACCAGTTCCCCAGTTCCTCGAGACGGGGTTCGATCGCTTAATGCAAAAGTTTGGTGGGAGTGAGAATTATCCGCCTTGATTTGAACGCGCAGAAGGTACTCGACGACTTCCTCTCGCCGTTCCTCGATGCTATTTCGGCGCAGAATCATAGGGTTGCGATATACGCGGATATCAGGAAATTTAACGTCGTCAGTCCGCATCTTTACACTCTTCACCGCATGTACGGCCTCACGGAGCTGAAGATTTCTGGAACTTGACATTACGGAGAAGATGAGTTTTTCTTACAGAGGAGCTCGCGGCTATTATCTGCAATTCGCCTAAGATGCAGAGGCTTACTCTCACGGATTCCTTCCTTAAATTCGACGATGTCCTTACTCACGTCGACCCTGCGAAGATGCCGGCTCTCAAATCGTTGACTTGACCGAAGTCTTGCCGCCCTTTATGGGTGAAAACATCGACAAGCTGTACGAACTCCGCAGGCTCGTTATTGCCATGCGCGGCGGTGCACGCACGAGGAATTCTCCGACACTTGGGTCACCATGAAAAGACATCGGCCCCATAATCCCGCACATCGCCACGGATATGGTATCCGCCACGTTCCTCTCGTACCTCTCCATCGAAACTTCACCGCCCACTTCGTATCCCTCGAGCTACGCCTCCCGCGCAGCATCTCCAACTTCTGCGCCGACGAGAAATCCGTCCGCGACCTCGCGAAGAACTTCTGGCACGATACACTCCCTGTACTCCTCTCCAACAACCCGAAACGCTATCCATCTCATTCGACCACGACGTCCTGAAAACGTACGAGTGTCCCTGGAATCCCAAACACGACCCGCACGCCGCTGGGGCATCGAGTACATGTCCAAGCACATCCACCTCTACCGCCCAACCTCACTAAAATACATCAAGCTAATCTGCCCCGCAGTCAAGGAGTGGACCGCGACGGCTATGCGTACGCTTGCCGTCCTCGCGAGTAGAATAAGCTAATATGACGGCGGAGTTGGATATACTCTTCAACGACGTCGATTATTTCCCGGAGGATACGGAGAATATTTGGGTTGATGTTTCGAAGTGGATGGAGATAGAGCTGGCTACGGGTAGCTCGAGGAAATATGCGTTCTGGTTGAAGTGGAGATGCATGTGTTACTGTGCTAGCTGGGAGGATTTGGGATCTTTAGGAAGAGGGATAAGAGGAGGTTGGTTATGCACGATCAAGTCTTTGTCACGTCGGAGAAGGCGCCGAAGCGTTAGTGGAGAAGGATGAAGAAGAGGAAGAATGATTTGGATATCGGTAGACAAAAAGAAATCGCGATCGACATGTCTCCGTTGCCTACCTCCATTTGTCCTATCTTGTTAATCTGTTCTCAATGCGTGTTTTGACCTCCTCCAATAATAGATAACTTTTAATTACTACTGATCAACTATTAGCATTGAAAGTAACTGGACGCTACAGCGCAATATATCTCCTGTAGTCCGATAAAGCGTCCTATGATGCCTTAGTTATCCCTCACCTCGTTACATAGCACTAGACCCACGTAGAACCCAGAGCGTGAGAATGCCCATATGGAGATAAATTGGAATTCAGTTCTAGGTCTCCTCTATCCTCGAGAATAGTAGATCCACAAGGCAAATATTACGGGTATTATATTCTGCAATACAAACAGTTTTATATCCAATAACCAAAGAAACAACTCAACAGTATGGAAGAAGACCCCTTGCGAGCTAAGTATGTCTATAACCGTTTCTAAGCTTTTTGTTTTTTTTTTAACTAACTCTCATCCTCGTCCGAGCCTTCCAGCATCCCTAACTCATCAAATTTTGCATCATGGTTTTAGCATTCTCTTCGCGAAGACCTACATATAGTAATTATTAGCTTGAGAACGAGCCCTAAGATTATCAATTGAAGTAGCCAGCTAATCAGGATGAGAGCAATCAGCTACTGCTGTACAATTGAAATTGTCCTTTACCCCCGCATGCTCTCGCTGTAAAATCTACAGGCTCTAAACTTAATAAAGAATTGTCTCAGAGGGGACTTACGGCAAATTAATTTCTCGACGTCCAGGTTCTTTTCCTCAGTGCGAGGGTGTTTCTTCCTCGGCGCGCCGGGGATACTTTGATCTGTAGGCCTATCGGGAGTCGTAGGCTCCGGCTGAGGCGTTGTCGTTTTCGGCTTACGATCGACACGGGGAGACGGGGATGGGGAAGTGTTGAAAGCATCTAAACACACTTAGTAGATACTCCAGCGGACAGACTTTGATAAGGAGGCGATTTACTTCTCTCTGTAGTGTAGTCCGCATTCATGCTATAGTAACCGGGAGGATTACCTTCCTTGCTCCGGCAGAGTGACCGCCAGCTTAGGCTTTCTTGGAGCGCTGGGGTTTGAAGAGGAATCTGCTTTTGAGGAGGGACATTTTTTATTTTTCTTAAGCTATGGAGGAATCTAGAAAATATTGAGCAAAGACTACGTCGGATTTTCTCTTTCTGTGAGATTCTGTGACGATCAATTAGCGTTGCATAACATGGGCTTGGGGAGGGTCCTATGTATAATATACCGGCCACTGTCAGAACCATCCAAAGCCGAGATGTGGAGATTTTGGAACTTGCTTCAATGTGCTCTTGAAGGAGTATCACATTATGATCATTTTGAAGATGGGACAGTTTCATCGAGTTACTGAAATCGCGACAAGACCCTACGGCAACATTGGGAGACACGATTCGTGAACTTGAAATCCTTCTATGGCTAAAAAAAAAAATTTTTTAAAAAAAGAGAAAAGAAAATAAAATTACAAGAAGTGATGCGGATAGCTCTTTCTTCCAGCGACCTATTTTTGGGCACACCGTATAACTGTAAGCTCCAGGCGATCTTAGAATATGCCTGATCGTTCCAAATGTTCCTTATGACTGCACCACGCTGTAAGTCCCTTGCCTAGAACCTGAATTCCAACTACTGCACCGTATTTCCTGCTCACGATGCCGCAATATTTCTTTGGAAGAGGTAGCTGACCCGATTCACCTTGCTGTTCGGCCCTCGGCGCGTGTGTATTCGACACTATTCTGTCTTCGTGGGGGAGCACGCCGGAGAGTTAGGCGGCGGACCGGGTGACTGCGGCGGCGTGCTCGGCTTCTGCATCGCACTGGCCGTACTAGTAGCCCGAGCTGTCCTAGCCTAAACAGATTCGGTTTGACTTTTACGCATTCCCGAAGAGATGAAGGTGAACAAACGTGATATCTATCCCGTAGCATTGAATAGATCAACTGAAGGAATGGGTTCACACACTGATCGGCTGGCTTGATGTTGGCGGCACTATCGTACAAAGTACGGCAGAGGCAACTTCTTGCCTTTTATATATCGAAAGATGGGTGCATTTTTCCGTCTTCGAACTTCACAGTTACGGGGTTTGACACGCTTAAATTCACCTCCTGCAGCTGCTCATGACAGAATTGAGCTGCAGCCTCTGAGGATTAGGCATGTTTTCAAGCAAGGAGCCGTTATTTCGCATTATTTTCTCGACATTTGCAAAACACAAATCATCAGACGAATTCTACAAATTTTATCAAACTGTATATTGAAGCTGAAATTGCGAGACACCCTTCCATGAATTCCGGACAAAATACCTTATGAAGCTATACTAGTAAAATTACTTAAGTACATATGAGGACAAGCATTACAATAAAGCTGATTTATGACGATAGAACAAAGACGTAACGTATCACAAAGACTTTCTAAACCAAGAACCGCACCGCGGGATCACCCAAGGTGAGGATAAAGAGAAATTCAGAATAAACCAATAGCAGCTATACCATACACGCTGCAATACCATCCTATGCGCCTTAACACTCCTCCTCTTCCTCCAAATTGGCGCCAGGCAATTCCTCGCCTTCTTTCTCTGTACTTAGGCCAGAAAATAGTGCCGGTACTGGCAAGCTTTGGGATGACGCGGTAGTTGCCCGCGGGTTATCGTAAGCCAACTTTCTCGACTCCGTTCCTGGCTAAGGCTCCGCCGTAAGCAGTATATGCACCCGGAAGCGTTCTCAATGTTGGGGGTGACGCAGTAGAAGGCACAGCCGAACCTTCCGGGAGTAAAAGCGGTCGAAGAAGGATTGGAAGGGCATTTGGAAATGCATTTGTTTCATTGTTTGTTGGGGGTGAGGATGAACTAGGAGTTAATAGCGCCTTAGATAGATCAGCGCTTTTTAGGGATTTAGAATTATTTATTGTCGAAGACAAAGCTTCGTGGAGGTTTTAAATTCTTGATCAAGGAAATGCAATGAATCTCACTTCATAAGTTTTATATTTGTCTTCTTGCTGGAAAGGCTTACCTCTATCATACATTATCGATAGGCTTGAATCGGTTGACGCTGAAGCTGTGTCATACTTTGAAATAGCAGTTTGCTAGAATCCGTAATTCAGTATCGCCTTTCCGCTCCATGTATCGTCATCTGTTGTTCGAGCTCATGTCCTGAGTCTAAATTACAGTATCTGATTTCATTACATACTCGACGTATCTTTGACAAACGAATGAATATTTGACAACATCACCATATCAAGGCTTTGACAAAGGTATCCTGGAGCAGATACCACAGCAATTTCATGTACTAAAAAAAAGCATCGCAATTGTAATCACTTTTGGCTATCCATCGTCATATAACTACCAGTCACAAGAGGTAAACTGGATTCCTTATCCTAGTAAACTTCACAAGTTAACACAAACAAACAATAAGTAAACCGAGTACGACAAAACGACGCAGGCCCATCATGATGCTGAAAAGTGGGGAGATAACAAATACCCAAAAAAAAAAAATTTATCAAAAAAAAAAAAAAAGGTGTCCGCACAACCTGAGGATATACCTGCTAGCTATTGGGCATGCCAAAGAGGCATGACAAATCTATAGGCATCGAGATAATGCTTGTATAGCTGAGGAACAAGGAACTTCGCTAGAGATATTAAGATCTTAGCTGGAGATATTAAGGAGATTATGACGATAAGGCTCTACGAGCCGTCGAGGTAGACTATATATATTATATTAAGATTATAGTATTATTAGTTTATTATATAGTATCGTATATTCCCTTAGTTAGTCTAGTTAGTTCTATAGTTAAATCTATAAGTTCGATCCTATCCTATATTATTAGATATTATACTATATATTGCGCTAGTAGGTTATAAGCCCGGTTAGTAATATATCTTAATAAACGTATAGACTTACTTCTTAATCTCCCTTAAACGATATATCTTATAATATCTCTCTTACTAAAGTTTAACGAGGTAAAGCTAAAGGCTAATCTCACGAACTACCTCGATTAGAATATATATATAACTACGTTCTTAAGTATAATAAAGTTTAAGATATTTTAGTAACCGCTTAAGGCTATAGTAACTAATATAGAGCTAGTATTAAAGATTAAGATAATAACTTAAAGGCGTATATTATAAAGCTTACTACGAGGTAGAGACTTAACGTACTTATCTACGATCTACTAATAGTAGCGCGAATAAGGTATAGGATACCTTAAGTTTAGCGTATATTACTATTACCGCTATTAGTAAGCCTTATATTAGAAATAACTAAGGTAGATTCGATTAAGAATAAAGTCGATATTTAAGGATTTATATAAAGTATCGAGATCTTATTAGAACGTATAATAAGATGTTAGGCTCGATCTTAATAGAAAAGACTAAGGCGGAAACGGTAGAGAAGACGGAGCTAGATATAGGCTTAAAGGATAATATAGCTATAGTAGAGGCTATTAATCTCGTTTATAGTAACCTTAGTAGTAACTAGGAGACGTTTATTATAAACTTTTAGTAGATAATAGATTTAATAGTAAAGGAACCGACCTTTAATATACTCGAGAAGGCGCTATTCGTCGAAGAGGTAAAACGTAGAATAATATACTAAGACGTTAGCTTAAGATAATAAGGCGCTATTTAAAAGAATAGCCGAGGTAAAACCTAAAAAAACGATAGAAGGTTATAAGTTTAAGGGTAAATACTACTACTATAATAAGGTTAGATATAAGAGGGCCGACTATAGGAAGTATATAAAGGATAAAAGAATAGCGGTAATAACGGGTATTAGGCCTTATAGTATAAACCTTAATATAAGATACTAGCTCTTAAAAATAATCTAGTAGTTTTTTAACTTAGGCGTATTTTCTTATATAATAATAGTAAGAGAAATATTTTCTACCTATAAACCCCTCTTAAAGCTATAAATATTATAATCGGTAATAAAGAAGTACTATAGGCTATTAGTACTAGCTTAATATTATAAGGCTTAGTAGAGAGTATAGTAGTAGTCTTATTAAACTTAAGAATACGCTATACGCTCTAAAGATAAAGTATAGCCTATTTTTAATCTCTCGTATAGATAAGGTAAGATATATAATAATATCTAATAAGGTAGATATATAATAACTAGACTAAGGCTAAGGATTAAAGCTACTATAAAAATAGGACTATAGAAAATTTAGGTAAGATTATAATATCTATAAGAAAAGTTTAGCTTTCGCTATTATATAAGAAGTATATAAATAGCTTAGATATATCGGTAAAGATTATATTAAGCGAATAATTAAGTATAGAAGTATTACTAGTATTATTAAAGATAATAAGAATCCTTAGGCTATATTAACTACGAGGTCTACGGACTTACTAAATTAAGGTAATACTAAACCGCGAGAAACCTATTTAGGTAAGTATAAACTAATAGAGATAATCTTCTTAGATTTTTATTAATAGGCGTATATAAAGAGCTTTAGAGATTATATAGGGTTTATTATCTTTTTAAAGAAAATAGTTAGAAGTCTTAAATTTACTTTATAAAAGATAAAAAGGTAGATACGATACTCTTATACTTTAATAGTATTTTAAGATAGCTAAACGTTAGTTAAACCTTAAGCTTATTAAGCTATAATATAACGGAGTAAAGAATATATCTTAATTAATAGACGCTATAACGAAATAAAGATTATAGTCTATATTTTAGCTATATACGTATTTAATAGAATAATATATTTAAGAAGCTTAATTAAATTTTTATTAATAAATTAAAGGTAATATTAGCCGCGTCGAAATTACCGTTATAGCTATAGATAAAGGCGGTAAATTATTATAATCTAATTTATAACTATATACTATTAAGGCCGCTCGAGGTATTAAAGATAATAAATAGACGATACCGTAAGGAAGATAAAAAGGTAGAACTCTCGATATCTTAAATTTTAGGATATTTAGTAAACTATGTTATATATATCGATAGTAAACTTTAGAAGAAGCTAGATAATATTATTAAGAAGATATATTTTATAGCCTAGAGGCTTATAATATCTATCGAGTTTAGGATTCTATTATCCGTAAAGTATTAATCTATAGAGATATTAGATTCCCGATTAAATTAACCTTTAAAGTATATAACTTATAAAGGATAATAAAGATCCTTTTAAGTAATTAAACGGTAACGGCGCTAGATTATAATTAAAACTTAACTTTTAATCGTTAATTAGATATCTACGAGACGATTATACTAAAGTAGCCTAATTAGCTAGATTACGAGGATAAGAGTAAAGATTTAATAACGTTAGTCTATAACTAAGATTAAGAACTTATTCTCGTAGAGGAAGTTATATAGATACTATAAGATAGATCTATAATAATTAATTAAAAGTAATAGGCGTATTTTTAAAATCGCCGAAGATAAATCTAGTAGTTAAACTACAAAAATACCCTATAGGCTAGAATACGTTAGTAAAGATCTAATAGCTATATACCTTAGAGAGAAGGCCTATAAAGAATTAATAGTATATATTAATAAACTAGAGCTATTTACCTATAAGAGGCTATAAGCTCTACAAATTATAAGGGATAGTATATATCGATAGATTAAGAACTATCTTAATTAAAGAATAAGATATATAGAAACCTATAGATTTTAAGATCTCCTTCTAAAAGATAATATCGTCGATAGTAAATAGGTATTTAAGTATAAGCGCGATACTACTAGTCGGATTATAATACTTAAGTTAAAACTAGTTACTCGAGACTTATATAGAAGTAAAAATTAATTACGACGAATATATATACCGGTAGCTAAGATATTAAAGTAAGGCTATTCTTTATATAGTAGCCTAGCTTAATCTTAAATATAAGTAGATAGATATAATAACGGCCTTTTTATATTAAAACTAAAGTAGAGAATTATTATTAGGTCTCTAGAAGGGAGTAAAATTAATAAATTAGTTTAGTTAATAAAGACTCTATATAGCCTTAAATAGTTATTTTAAGAATAGTCGGAGAACTTACCTTAGTTCTTAAATTATTAAAGTTTAAAGTTTATCGGCTTAATAATAACTTATTTATTAATAAGAATTAATAGCTAATAATAATTATCTACGTTAATAATCTATTAATAGCTAGATCTAATAAATATAAAGTTAAGATATTTAAGTAAGATCTAATTTATACTTTAAGATAAAGGATATAGGGCTAGTAGCCTATTTTTAGGTATATAGGTAGAACGGACTAGGTCCGAAGATTAACGTCGCCTAGTACTATATTAGTTTATATATATATAATCGTTCCTTAAGAGATTTAGGCTTAAAGATATTCTCGGGATTAATACTCCTATAGAAAGGGGAGGTATCCCTTAAACGGAGGATTAGGATATTATATCGTAGTATAGTATTAATAGATAGTAGGAAGTTTAATTTATATTCTGTTTACTAGGCTAACCGATACCTTCGCTATTTTAACGTTAGGGTAATACGTTAGTAAAGTAAACTAAACTTATAAGAAGGTAGTAAAAAGAGTACTACGATATTAGGAAGGATCTCTCGATATACTTATATATTATACCCGTAAGATAGAGGATAAGATACTAGATCTACGTATCTATATAGATACCGACTAGGCCGGATATAAGCTTATTCGTAGATTTACTACTAGCTATATAGTAACGTTTAACGGAATAGCTATCTTATACTATTTAAAGAAGTAATATATTATAGCTACTAGTAGTATTAAGGTAGAATATATAGCTATAGAGGAGGCTTTATGGAAAGCTCTCTAGGTACTTTAAATACTAAAGAATATAGCGAGCCTTTAAGTTTAAGGCTCCTAATAGTATCGAGATATATATAGATAATTAAAGTACTATTAGTATTATAAAGGATCCTAAATACTATAGTAGAACTAAGTATATCGATATATAATATTACTTTATAAGGAACTAGTTCGAGAAGGAACTATTAAGCCTTAATATATAAGATCGGAGGATAATATCGCGGATATACTTATTAAACCGCTTATAAAGATATCTTATAATAGCGCTATAAAGGCTATAGGCATAAAAAATAGGATAAGATTATTAATATTATCGATAAGGGGAGATACTAGCTATTAGGTATACTAAAGAGGTATAATAAATCTATAGGTATCGAGATAATACTTATATAGCTAAGGAATAAGGAATTTAGCTAGAGATATTAAGATCTTAGCTAAAGATATTAAGGAGATTACGACGATAAGGCTCTACGAGCCGTCGAGGCAGACTATATATATTATATTAAGATTGTAGTATCATTAGTTTATTATATATAGTATCGTGTATTTCCTCAGTTAGTCTAGTTAGTTCTATAGTCAAATCCACAAGTTCGATCCCATCCTACATTATTAGATATCATACCATACATCTGCGCCAGCAATACCGAATATCCGTCAGCCCCCAATCTTCAAGAGATCGGGTAGCCATTTCAATGTGAGCCTTTGCCTGAATCCTTTGTTACTACAAGAGTAAACGTATAAACAGATCTTATGAGAGCCGCCCAAGACGTTATATGATACAGCTAATAATATATCTTGAGCAGACGGTGGGAGTTGAACCCACAACGTCTGGACATCCGTCCAGGTTATATGGTAGTAGAGCTACGGTGCGCCACGAGGCGCGGTGCGGACGAGGTATTGGAAGAACCGGGTCGGATTTCGCATTATGACGGGTTAAGGTGCTGGACCGTGCTGCTGGCAATATAGGCGCTGGCTTCGAGTCGGAGCGAATGTTGTTGAACATTTATTTATTTATTATTAAAATGTTACTGGATAATTGCTACTACTACTTCTAAAGCTTCTCTAAAGACGACGACTAACTGTGATGGAAGGTTGCTAAAGATACATTGTTCCTCCGTTCTTGTGATGCTATCTTCTGAGACTCCTCTTCATGTATAGTCCATGTTCATCCTTTCTCAACGCTGATGCAATGACCCTTATATTATTTTCCCATTCTAAAGCCCTTCTCGGTTAGTACAAGCTAGAATTGAACCTTGGTTAGGATCCTTGAATATCTCTTTGAGACGACCAATATCATGTAAGGTCGGACACCGGCAAAACGTCGCCGTAGAAAGCCTCAGAGGAAAACGGAGTCCAGAAGTTTGCCTATTGTGTTTCTCCGCCTCGTAGGTAAGGTGATTCTAGCGTCCTGTGCGATGTCCTCGAGTCAAAGTGAAGCAGTTGCAGATGCGCACAGAACGGCTTGTCGTTCCTATCTGCCAGCGTAGCCACGCTTGAATAGCTGTGGAATCCACCAGGCGCCTACGATGTCCACGCTTGCTATAAATTGATAAATGCGAGGTTCCTCGGTGCAGGTTTGCCAAGTGCGGTACCATCATGTGAATGCTCCAGAGGCGCGTTTTCTCGCGATCGTAGCTAGGTCTGTGCTAGGATGCGGGCGAATTATACTCCTTCTGGATCGGATTATTCACGCGCGAGTCCAAATAGAACCCCACGGCAATTCTCTAATACCCGTAATCATAAAAGGGAGAGCTTCTGCCCAAAAGCGAGTCGCCAGCTGTCGGTAGATTTCGAGGTCGTACGGAGCGGGTAGTCAAGCAATTGAATAACCAGCTTGTCCAACATCCGGCCTGGACTGAAGACCTTTTGGAAGTGAGGTAACCTCACAAGCCTTCGGCAAGCATGTCTAGCTTTAGGGAGGAGACTGCAGCACCAGCGTCCATGAACCCTTTCTAAATCTGATCCGCGGAGTCTGGAGAAACCCCACCGTCGTCGTGGCTTTCGTCCCCGGCGTGGTAGTCATCCCATCTGCCGTACATAT
The DNA here is from genome assembly GCA_002224055.1 of Pezizomycotina sp. ARF18. NCBI lineage: Eukaryota > Fungi > Ascomycota > Pezizomycotina sp. ARF18. The sequence goes on along the minus strand of AZLU01000019.1, from coordinate 41,056 downwards.
CTGTTTCGATGTATTCCAGCGAATCGACCGCTACTTTCGCAATACTATTTTTGGTCAGCGGAGGTTCAAGGATTGCAATATAAGTTTCTTCAGGTTTGTCAAGTGATACGAGGACGGGAAGTATCGGAGAACGTTCTCAATGCCAGACTCGTGGTCGTGAATTGTAAGGCTTTCCAGCTGAGGAGACCGTAGAATAATACCAGGTATAGCCTTTAATCCACATTTTGGTCATCGCCATGCCAGCCGTAGTAGGCAGCAATCTCCAGCTTAGGCAGGCCTGAAATACAACACAGACTCCATGTGCCTTCATTTGCGTTATCAACCCCACAGATCGAGAGAGATCTTGAAACTTCCCTGCTTCGCGTCAGGGCAGCGAAGAAAGGCGGCAACAGATTCAGTCCGTCCGCTTTGGAAAAATAGAAATGAACGTGGACATTCTTAAATTAGGCATCATCTATAGCATTCTTTGGACCGTTATCTCGATGAAGTGCAAGAACTCTTCATGATATCTGATGAAGAAGAATTTGCCGCTGGGATCCAGTTACAAAACCACAGAGGCTGCATCGCTCCTTTTAGATATATTATTTAAAAAGTTTATCATAGTGTATTTAAGTTTTCTATAATATTATAGGTAAATTTATATATATATTGAAATCTATTTTATTATATTTCTTTAACGGAGAGTAACTGTAATGCATGAGCTGAGAGAGGCAATTTTGCAATTTACCGGCGCGGCACACGCAACTTTCTTTGCATTCCTTCATCAAACGAACCGACCTCCCTGTATCTGCATCCGGCACGCAAAGGGTCTGGCAAGTCTAGGCACCCGGCCCAGACCCTGCAGCCAGGGCGTTGGACGACCCCCCCGGAGCCTCCACAGTCTCGATCTTTATCCCATTTACATCCTCAATTTGCACACCCGCCGCGCCTGCCTGACGGTCAGCAGGTACATGAGATCGAGATGAGCTACCTCTTTGAACATGTTGTAGTCCTGGTGTTGCTGAATGGATTGATCGTGATCTGAAGTATGCTGTTCGGAATGTAGCGCTTGTTGACCTTGGGGTTGTTGATGTTGTTGCTGTTGAGCTCCGTGCTGCTGCGTGGTATCGTCCGGTCGTTGAGCCTTGGATTTAGATCGACCTCGACGCCCTGATACCCGTGAACCTTGACCCCTGCCTGCTCGTGTGATTGACCAGCCGCTGATGCCCAGTTTCATCGCCGGAGTTTGGGCTTTGTCCTGGCCACCAGTGCTAGACCCTGACCCGTGCGGAGAGCTGCTTGCAGGCCTTTTAAACCCCCTTCCCGTTTCGTGGTCCGTGGGCCCCAGTTCAGAGAGCAGAGCCGGATCAATCGTGAGCAAAGCAGGATCAATCGTGATTTGGTGCTCAAGGTTATGGACTGCCTTGCCCCGAACTGCTTTGATGATCGGAGTCCGAATCGTCTTGGCTCATCGGCTCGGGCTGTCATTGTACGTGATATGATAACTTGAAGATGATCATTGTCTGCTCTTTTGACCAACAGTGCCTCGACCTGCGAAGCGCTCGTGAGCGCGGTAACGTTGTCCCAATCGACGTACGGATCCTCGGCGTAAACGTCTGCTCGGGGTCATCATCCGATGACATGGCGTAATCCGATTCTCCGAGATTGTCAGGGTTCGCCGGAGATGGGTACCCGTTGCGAGCATCTGCTAAGACGGTCAAGGCGAGGAAGAGATGGAAGCTGAGGATCAGCAATCCACATGAGGATAGTAGACTATGCCGGGTGAACCTCATCGCAATACCTACGCTACGACTGCAAAGACTAGCTTTATTTAAACCTGTAGTGCGGCGCGGGGATGTGAAAGGAGGTTAAAAGCCTCAAAGGACTTAGAAGTGCTTCCGAAAGCGACTAAGTGCTAGAAGTATTCGATTTTTAAAGAGAAAATTGAGAGCTTGGCAGTAGTGTTCTGTGTACTCTAGCGACCAAGGACGATTTGCAATAACATCCAACGGCTCGGAGTGGGAATAGTAATGTGCTTATATGCTCAGAAACACAACTAATCCATTATTTGTACAGTCAGCCCTCCTGCCGTTCAAACGGCTGGGCGTGTTGAAACAGGCGGTAGCGTCGCCTTTCTTGCTCTTCTATGCCTTCCATCCTTCCTCCGAACCCCAAGCCAACAAGTACTTTGACATGCTCAGGGATATCACTTCGCTCTGACTGGTGTTCGTTACAAAAAAAACCCCTCTAGCTTCTCTCGGAAAGCCTTGAAGTATAAGTTCGCGGTCGGTGGATATAATAACAATGTAGGAAGCGCCTTCAAGTTTCTTTTTCTACACGTTACAATTCTCAATCTATACGGCGTTCAAAACAGCTTTGGCTCAAATTTAGCTTTTGAATTTATTTTGTAGCTGCGGAACCGAACGTACTTGCATGAGATCTTGTACTACTACATATACTAGGCTAAGCATATCGCAGCGAGATTAGCCGTGGTTGGAAAAGCGTTTCATGATACACAGAATTATGATATTTCCAACCGCTAAGGCAAACGCTTTAACTTTAGAGTATTTCATGCGACTAGCGACCACTGACGTGCATATATACGGTGCCAAAGAATTCCCATTCACTTGGCGCACCGCTATTCGCAATATTAGACCTACCGGATTAGATGCCGTACAGCAGTCGGCCAGGTAAGTGGTTCGAGTAAGTGGTTCGAGATAAATTGAGTAATGCATTGGAATAATAGTTAATAGCATACAGTTCAAAGCCTCTAAGGAGGTCCCCGTCTTACTAACGTATTGAAAACCAGACAGGAGAAATTTTTACAAGAGAAGGGAAGAGAGAGAGAGAGGAAAGAGACAGGAGAGAGGGAATGGAGAGAGAGAGAGAGAGAAGAGAGAGAGAGAGAGAGAGAGAGAGAGAGAGAGAGAAAGAGAGAGAGAGTTGCTTCATGATCACGAAAGTAATCATAGCCAATATGATAAAATAACCGTCGTAAAAAGGAACTCTTGGAGTTTTCTGTACCGTAATATATGAAATCACACTTCAGACCCATCCGTTTTTAGATATCGTATACCGTGACCGCGGCGCTCCGGCTTTATGCGTCTCATCTATATACCACCGATCCTCCTTAGTCGTGACGTAACACAGCGGTACGATTTCGAGGGTTAGCGGTCTAAGCGGACGTCGCGGAACTCCTTCAAACTTCGGGTGAACTGTTCCATCGCCCACCTGTCGCACTCAACACTCACAATGAAATTGCTGGATTGCCGTGGTAGACCACTATCTGAGCGAACAATGGGGTTCGGTTGGTCGTACTCAATCTAAGAAATCTCTCCAATGTATCGCTCTGCCATCTGCTATATACTGCCGTTGTCAACCTGATAAAGTCCAAGCAGTGGGGTGAAGATTATCGACGTGCTTTGTCATTCCTCGTAACGTCCACGGTTCGATCTTCAGGGACGAGATATCGTCGTCGGTTGCGGCTGCGAAGACGTCGTCGCACTCGTCGTCTGTTTGAAAGGCGACTTTTAAGATTTTGAGAGATGGTATGATGAATGGGAGAGCTTCGCCCCAGAACTTGTTAGCAAGATTCTCGATGTCCTGTGCCGTCTGCAGCGGGATTGTCGGCGCGAGGTATTCGTCCCACAGGCTGATTTCCAATTTAGTCAACGTCCGCAAGGGCGGCGGAGAAATCTTTGGCGTGATATAGTCCATAAAACCACTGCTCACCAGCAGGAAGTCCATACATATATGCGAGAGAAAGATGATTCCTGCTCGAATAACCTCCACATTCTTTCCGCTAATTCTGGTTCGTTAATGTAGTTCAATACGCGAAGGAGACCCACAATTCATCCAGACTTTTCAACCGCCTGACAGTTTCCAGCTTTTGTGGAGCGACGCCAATTCAAGCCCGAGCTCTTTCAACTTCGGCATCGATCGTTGCGGTACGAGCGCTATTACATCGTCGATCTTGAAGCCGTCGTCGTATGCATCCAGATATTCCAGCCGGGGCGACCGTGCGATGACCCGCGCCAGATCCTCAGCTTTCAGGTTTGAAGTATAAAGCCGAAGAGACTTCAAGCGCGAAAGATAGCGCATGCACGCCATGTGAAGCCCTCGAGCTCGTCGCTATGGAAAAAGTCCAGCGACATCGTGATATCGATCCGGTGTCCGTAAGCGCAGATGGTTTCGAAGAGAACGCAGAGCAGCTCCGTGCCGAGGAACCCCGTATCTATCATCAGTGAGACGTTTTTCAGGTTCGAGGCCGCATCGAATAGTTGAGAGAGAACGGGCGTGATAAAGTTCAGGAGGTCTCGGTGCAGGAGCACGGGAGCGTATCGGTTCGCGGTAGCGACCTGGAGCGTGATCCTCGGATGAAGGGTAGTATCGAAAGGTTTGTATCCTTTTATGCGTAATCGACTGAGGATTACTCTGCGTCTGTTTGGGTCTATGTCGCAGATTATTCGATCGATGTCGTTGAACTTCTTGCCGAAGTTGATGGCAAGACTACTGAAGAGAGGTTCGGCGGCGAGGTGTTCAAAGGTCCTGTGGGCGAGTCGTATGGATTTGAGGTCTTGCTTAGACAACTGAGCGAGTGATCAAGCCCAAGCGCGACCCGGCGTCAGCTTACTTTGAACGTGGAAAACACTAATCTTCGTGAAAGACCTGTTGAAGAACCATGGAGGACAAACATACCTGCTTCAAGATGTCTATCCAGATCTCAGGAGAATGCTGATGAAGTGCATTGCGATCGCTGTTGATATAGGTACGGTGAACCGATCGAATATGAGCCGTGTGAACGTATGGATGTTGATTGGTTGTTAATTGTTGTTGAAGAGATGAAGCAGTGGTGGTCAGAATGGTGTTGAGGTGTTTGTTTATTCATTTTGTTTTTATTTATTTTTTATTTTTTTATTTATTTTTATTTATTTTTTCTTTATTTTATTTATTTCTCATGAGATCGCCGCAGATGAAAATTCATAAGGCTCGACCACCAGCGCTTAAACATGGACAAGATCTTGAAATTGGTCCCCGCCGAGTCGATGCCGAAGCTCGATTTCTTAAGAGCTATCGAACGAGACACTACCCCAAGAAGCAGAGACGGTGCAAAAGCTAGCTCATCTCAGAAGGATTCGCCTCCGGGTGGCTAAAATCTAGGAATGCCTCGGGGCAAATCCCATGAACCGCACTGGGCCGACAAGGAAGTCGGGATGATTTCTGGAAGCTCTTAAGGATCAAGATATCCTCATCCCAAGGTGGACGTTGATTCATGTCAGACAGTTTCATGAGTTACATCGTTTGCAGTCTTAATTTTCCAGGCGACGGGCTTACGCACCGGCACATCGCGTTGCTTCAAAATCCCGATTCTTTAAGCGACTATCAGGCTGAGATGAAAGAACTTGCGGATTGCTTCTGGAGAGATGTTTACCCATCATTATGACGAAACCTGGTCTCTCTAGCCGTCGCGTTCGAAGACGTATCGAATACCGCGACCACTACCCGGGCATCGCGGAAGAAACGGAGACATGCTACTTCCTTGGCTAAGGGCCATATAGCGGAGTTACGCCGCTGTGGAGTATCCAAAACATAGCGAACCACGTAAAATACCTCCGTCCCGGGAAGCTAAAATATCTCAAGCTGGTCGCAACTCCAACTAAAAGCTGGCACGACACTTCTTTAAAAAAAACGCTGGTGAAACTGGGGACGGGAACGAGGCCTTATCTGGGTACAAATTCGACTTGAATACGATCGAGAGAGCTTCGAAAGGAGACAGAGAACACGTCTATCGCGATCGAGAACTGGGTTAGACAATCGCCGGCTAACTTGGAGATGCGCGCCACGGTATGCGTTTAGAGATCCTTTCGCAGTGTTGACCTACGACGCCGCCATCGCGACGGTATGGTGGTGGTGTCCATTCAAGCACTATATCATGAAGCAGAATAGCCTGGCACTCCAGCTTCAGAATTTACGATTGGGCTTATAATATTTTCCGTTTCAAAGCAAAAATATATCTTTACGAGGCCGGGGTTTTTTTTTTTTAAAAAAGAAAAGTCTTCTGGATACCTTCTATTCACGTTCACCCCTTGGCTTAGTATTTTCATCAATGTTCGGAATAATACTTAAGTACCGTTTAACCCATCCTGTTTTCTCATGTCTGTCGCAAACGCCTGTCGCTATTATACATATTTTCTAACCAATAAGATACCATACTGAGCACTCCCAGGCAACTCGGCAGCTCGAATTGAGCAGCGCCGAGTCCACAATTGTCCTCAAATGCGAAAAAGCCTCGTCTTTCGTGTGCATTATCATGATCAGTAAACCAGTCGCCAGCTTCGTCGGCTGCAGACGCCAAGCGTGCCAAGTGTTCCAGTTGAAGCTTGTGGAACCATCGCTAACTGTAGGGGTAGCGTCGTAGAAAGGGGATTTTTGCCAGCGCCGCATTGCAGCCCTGGATTTTCCAGTCGTGGCCGTAGCGAAATGATTTGTTGGATATTTATTCGTCCCCGTCTACCCGACCTCGTCTTTTGAAGTGCTTGCGTCTCGGTGCGTCGAATCCTCTTTACAGAGAAGCATATGTACATTTGTTCTCCGCTACTGGCACACGCGTCCCTTCCATTGAGACTATAGAAGGTAGTGCTTGCTAGTAAAACCACGCGTATACGTCCCAGAATATGGCGATGTTCTTGTCGGACGTTTACCGCCTCGTCTCCTGGCTGCTCCTGATGCATGGTCTTCTACTCTTTCAGTCCAGAGTACAAGCCAGCGGTCTTACCACCGGTAACGCTGACAGTATACCAACTCCTAAGTCAACCGAAACAATAGTGCCAGCCGCAACCGTCACTTCATCTGTACGCTGACGCGAATATCGATCAACCCTCCCGCATCGATTCGTGAACAACTCAGAAAGCGCGTCGATCCGCAAATCGATCAACTCCCCGGTTATGCGGACCTTCGCAGATGCGCTCGTACTGCGTGAACGCTTCGAGAATGGTATCTTCGAATTTCCCAATGCAACTCGTACAAATGCGTCTGTCGCCCCGACAATTTCGCCCTTGCGGCCGTCAGCCTATCGAGCTGTATAAATAAGGATTGCACGTCCGATATATTGGACTGGCAGAGCGCTTCGAGCCTTTACTATGCTTTCTGCCATACTACCGCCGTGGTGGTCCGACGGATGAGCCGGTCGCTAGTGTGTTCCCACCTCTTGTAAATTATTCCGTACTTATTGTGCTGATCTGGATGTAATTAGACGCCCCTGCCCCGCCCCAGGATACCCCGAAGACTAGCACCGCAGCTTCAACTTTAGTAACTCAGAGTAAACTCGGCACCGTTCCTGTTGTGTTAGTTACGCTTGCGATCGTCTCTGCGCTGACTTGGTAAACCAAGACGTTCCTTCCTCAAGTGCACTCAGAGATCCGACTTCAATCTTTCAAGCGCCACCGACAACTACGACAGCGTTCTCGCTCCCTTTATTTCCAACATCAACTGCCTGGTTTTCGCCAACTACGTCGCTGCCAGTTCCTTCGCATTCTCTAACGAGCTCGTCATCAGGGTTGACCAAATCGGATAAAATCAAATCGTATCTATCATCCAGGCGTAATAGGCACGCTGGTCACTATCGGTGCAATGCTATGGAAGCCAATCAAAAAGCGGCGCCGTGCTGCGCAGGAGAGGATACAAGCCGAACAAGGAAGGAGAGCGCCTAGGGGGTACATATGATATAATCAGTTTATGCGTTAATCCTATTGTTTATACATTTTTGTAATCATAATTTCTCACTCATGTATATCACGTCTACGACACTCGTAACAAATGTATTCAACAGTTTGCTAGTTTTGATTCATGCTAGCTGAATCCACGTAAACGATATGCAAGCTCTTCGCAGATATTATCGCCACACCATATACAACGCCACATTGACTGCCCTTGTTGCCCCGCTTTATATCCCTAGACACTTGCCTACCTGGAAATCTGAGTGTCTTAACGTAAACTAAAAGCCCCCAAAGGGCCCTCGACCCCTTTGGTGTAGACGGCACGGCTCTGCCGCACGTTCAGGATAACAGTTTGTTCTAAACTCGCTATTAATCTAAGACCCAGCAGCGTGAACCAGTGGTTGCTTAGATACGGTAGCTGATCAAAGACCGCCAGACACAGAAACGTAAACACGTCCCTATCCATTAAGACCCTTAACATATAGTTCAGAGCGCAGTTGAGTGTCCAACCATGATAGTAACCACATGGGATCCATGCAAAGTAATAAGTCTTAACCTTACCAATAATATTTTTGATTTCACCAGCCCTGCATGCAAAGGGAGACTTGATTCAGTTTTGTAATTAGCAAATATTTCTAGTGAAAGGCAGACGATTTTCCCCCAAGTTCATGTAAAAAAACAGATGCACGTTAAATATATCCAAGTCATATCAAATTAAACAATAAACCGCCGACGCCATTCGATTTCCCAGGTTGAGTTAGCTTATATATTGTACGGCTAGCAGCGATTACTCATCTGGCTTCGCAGTTTATATGCATAGCTTCCGAAGATTCTCTATCGATTTCTAAGGCAAATTGGGGCGGACTCGCAATTCGAGCTCGACGAAATAACTGACCCCGAGCCTTTCACTCATCCATGTTCATAGAATTACAAGAAACATCCTGCTATCGCAATTTCACAGTCCATTTATAGCCCCGGTGACTATCGTTATGACCTCATCATATCTACCCTCGGGATCGTTGTAATCGCGGTGGCCAAATTGCCGGCTGTCAGTGGCTTTTTAAGTGGGGTCGCTGGGTTCACGATATAATGGCCCGATTCAGTTGCCGGATCCTCTACCGGTGGAAGCACAGAATGGAACGAATCCCTGCTGATTCCCTTGAGATGTATCGATCACTTTTATCAGCTAATCTCTGCAATACAAGTCCAAAAAGAAGCAAACCGAACTTGTCTGGCGGGAGAATAAAAATAATCGATATGATAGAAACCTTTTTAACCCCGAAATATATACTCTCGATTGTTGAGTACGGTACTTGCCGTAGTAGTGAAGAGAGGAGGCGAATTTAGCTGTCTCGTAAGAAAACATTATAGCAAAGATATTCAGCACAGTCGCATCATTGTCAATATAGGCTCACGTCTCCAAGCCTTATAGTAACGCTGTTTACAAATGTCGTTTAGTTCATCTTCTAGATTCGGGTCGATCGTGGCGCAAGATGGCGAAATCAGCTTGCCCGCCCACAGGGCGTCGCAGGAAGCGCACGATTAGCAGCGCAAAGGAGATTTCTTTCGCATTGCCGCCGTTGGAAATTTCGTCAGGAACCGGGCACCGCGAATTCAGTTCGCAGGAGTATATTTAATTTATCCGGGAAAGAAAAAACGCTTGCCGGAAGAGCGGATCCCCCGATTTAGATGTTTTGCCGGAATGAAGGTATTTAAATAAGCCTAGTCGTAGGTCGCAATATAATATCGTTTCTTGCTGTTCTCGCGAATTGTTTCCTTCATACGATCAGGTCGCACAATATCGTCGTGAATTCTTTCGTGGATGCAATCTACAATAACAAGAAACGGGAGTGTTTCGCTCGGAGGGCCTTAGTTTCGACAGGATTACCTCGCGCAATTCTTGTTTCCCTGGGCAGCGCCGTAGCCTTTTTGCGATGGATACGTATACATGAGCAATTGTGCCGTCGTAATATTACACCGAGATATCCAACTAGAGAAGGACGATCCGGGATTGATAACCGACGCCTACGAGGCTTAACAACCTCGTATTATGGCGTTCAAGAAGTGGAGGCTTTCAGAAAACTGAAAACACAGTCTGGAGCCATCACAGTCGTGTATAGGTCACGTTTCTTTAATTTTTAGCATATTTGACCTGGTTTCGCATAATACTGTGCCAATTGCGAGCAAGATCGGACGTTTCACCGGTTGAGATTTTCTAGTGCGCTGTGAAATATGAGAAACACAGATATCGATATCGGCTCTGCCATGTCCTGAAAAGCTGGGATCACAGGCCTTGATAGATGACGGTGTTCATATACTTAATTAAACAATATTGAGGTGTTATCGCATTGACAAGGAATCAAAATACCGTCCATACTGAATCTAAGATAATTATAACAATAACATTAAGCGGACAATGTCTAGAAATTATGACGATTTCTTCCATATTTACCTTTCGTCTCGATCAAGCTTAGCCGTCCGGTTCAACTGTCTTAGATTTCAACGCAATGTCTAAAAGTAATATTTTCGTATACATGTTTAGTATTCAAATCGCCATCGAAAGCGTTTACACCCTCAGTAACCACTTATCCCTCCCCCACATATCAGGAAATACAACGTCCTCGAAGCCATCCGTATATAGACACAGTTTACGTTTACAAAGGCTTTATTCCTTCGAATTCAGGTCTTTCTCGCTTTGGCCTCCCCAGCAGATACTTTCGTACCCGAGCGTAAGCGCCTGCGTGAATAAGGGGTTTAGTTTTCCAATCCATCTCATCTTTCTCACCCACACTACCGTATAGGTGGGTGCAGCTAGCCACCCACACCCAACACTATAGCTAGACATAAGATTGTTTGAATGTATTCTTTCTCACTTGACCTATAGCTTGTTTGCGCTAAATCCAACGCTAGGTACTCGCTTGAATCCAAACGTCTCGAACCGATAGCTAAGTACCGATAGTAAATTCTTCGGTATTCTTTCCCTTTTCATTGTGGAACCATACGATGGATACGGGCAAAGACGCAAAAATGGGCAGAAGAAAAAAAAAGCAAGTCTACTTGAACCACCTGTAACAAAAAGAGGGGGGCCAAAATGGATCCGTGGAATCCACCGATAGGCAAATAGCCCACCAATTGGGAATCGGCCTTTTTACTAGTGGTGCTGAGTTTTTCTTTTGACAGTCCAGCTTTTTGCAAGCAGGTTTTTTTTTTTTTTTTTTTTTTTTTTTGCACTAACCCTCTATTGACCATGTCATATATGATCCCGACCTCATCCGCCTCCGTGCTCGCTCCCACTTAACCTCAACATCTGCCGCCAAACTCCCATTGTTACTTTAAGGGAGCAAGCAATCTTTCGGGTTATCTTGGAACAGCTTGAATGGACACTTTCGGTCGGTGGAAATATTAACATCGACTTAGCAACAATACACAGCAAGAACAGATGAGATAATGGCGAATACGAACGCTTTGGCGAGAATCGGCTCCTCGCTGTTAGCCGACAGCAACTTCGATACCTTCTCCGCGACAGTCTCGCTGGCTTCCTCCACGATACACTTGAGTCTCATACACCGCCGGATGCACCCGAAGCGCAGAGTGTTATCGCGGCCGTGCGTTCAGTCGTCGGAGTGAACGTAACGAAAACACAGGCGCTCAACGTACTACAGGATATTGTGAATTTACCTTCGGGAAGGCTGGAGACGGGTCAATAACAGGAATCCTATTGCTTACGCTCGCAATCTTCGCGGTCTGTTTCGAGACTCTTCTGGACGATTACAAAGGATCAGCGCCGCCGTTTATGGAATGACATCTTCCTCATCATCTCGCTTTTGTTCGCCGGGGCGTACGTCGTGTCATATACGAGTCTATCTTACTCATCCACAGTATTGAAAAGCCATTCGTGAAATGTTTCTCTGAAAGACCTGCGATCGCTCGTTCGGGTAGGATAAAATTCAAACCTTCGAACCCCAATGAGTTTCATGCTGACTGTTCTCTACAGACGAACTTCATCACCGACTTCCTCTACATCATTTCCCTCGCTTCACTAAATTCTCCCTCCAGCTTCCTACTACGCTTACCTTTCTCCAAAGGTACTCTTTTGCGAAACGTACAGCATTCTGGTGCCTCGCTATTTTCGTAGCCTGCTGCACGTCTGCGACGCTATTCGGAAGCTTCGCTCTGCGGGGAGTTCCACTTCTGGAATTCCTGGCCGAACCTCGCTGCCGCCAAGTGCACAGACTTATCAAAAGCGAGTCTCGCTGCAGGAGTGCTTGACGTACTCCAGGTCGCATCCTTGATGTAAGTTTCAGGGACCACCTATTCAGCCTATAATTCAATGTAGCAAAAAAATCCAACAACAAAACGACTACCGAGCAGATATCCTTAGGCGCTTCGTCTTAGAATATTTCCGAATCCAAACTTAGAAGCCTTTTTCACACATGGCCGCTAACATGAAACTCACAACAATCTAGGTTATTCCGGTCACTTTCGTCTTGACGCCTTCAAGACCATTCCTCTTAGCCCCCGCGAAACCATCTCCTGGGTCTTGATCGTGACCTCGGCCATGGTCACGCTAGTCTCCTCGATCATGCGCACTTCTAAGTTGAGCAAGTCCTACTCGTCTCCGGACCTTACCCGATCCACGATACCCGTAATCCAATGGACGAAGCAGAGCTGTGCATCGCTTTGGTCACGGTCTCACTCCTGTCTATCCTGTTTCCTCAACCGAATATATCAAACTCTCCTTATCCACTCTACCCCGCCCACTTCAACCCGCCAGTACTCTCCACGCAAGCACTTTTCGAAACTGGCACATTCCACAACTTCATCCTTCGAAACCTAAGGGATAGTTTCGACACCTCATATGAGTACGAAACTGTAGAGCCGACCGGTCATCGACCGCTACGGTAGTTCACATTCGCCGTATCTCCGACGCTGAGAAGCCGCGGTTACGCGAGATATGCATATCCCCGACGTCCCCGTTCTCACCCGCGAGGCAAAAATTTCCCACGGAGTCGCATATCCCACAGAACGCGACCGGCGCTGCTGCCGTTCACTCATCTTCTCTGTCTGACGTGAGGGTTTTCAAGACGAGCAGAGTCAGCGTGTACGAGATCGACGACCAGAGCGGCAGCAAGAGGCAGACTAAGGACAGCGTCGAGATGGTAGATGTGGAGATCGGCTTCGACTGCGGTAGCTATAACGCTGCGCAGTCTTACTCACTCACCGCTCCGGTCAGGGATACGAGCCCCGAGGCGCCGATTGGCAGTTGAAGTTGGACCTGGAGACTGGTCACAACAGGAGCTGGAAGATGTTACGGGGTTGAAAACTTCCGTCACCGGTGGTGTCTAATACCTAATCATCTCTTGATAAACTCAACTAGATCTGGATGATCTCGAAAAATATCTTCTCTTATTTGATTACTATGCATTAATAGGGTAATTGGGTCTGCACATATTCACTTTCATTTGTAGGCAGTTTGTCTATAATTTTGGGAAGGGGACTCGGAGGGGGGGTTGGTGAGGATATTGCGCATAAGCGTTCTTGCATTCGTTTAGGATAAAAATTCATCACACTCTTTCATCGCAATATAATATAGTGCGTACAGTATCAATAGCAACAAGCAATAATAACAGTCTCGATTTTTATCTCTAAAAGAACATTTACGCAACGTAGTATACATTCAGTACATATGCGTCATCTTGATCTGGTTTTCTCTCTTGACGCCGTGGTCAGCCACCAGAGCCTAACCGGCGCGTATGCTATGGATTTTCGGACCTGTGCTCCTCCCTAAGTACGCGTTCGTCTTATACGTTTACCCGTGCGAAATAAACAGGTATTATCATCCTCCTAGTGCTTCACGTACTGCTATTCTTTGCCGAGGAGTCTTCTAGACAATAATCCCCCAATTCCATTCAACCAGATTTCACCAAGGACATTAAAAAGTCGGGTTCTGTTCCTAGTAATACGCTTCCCCTCTTATAATTTCACTGCTAATACTAAATGTATACCCACGACGATTTTAATCAGTAGTAATATAGTATAATGTCCCACTATGGGTCTTTTTAACATTGCGAAGACTGAAAGGCCAGAATGTTCCAGTCTGGCAGACCCGGATAATGTAAGCCGGCGTTCGCATTGGTCCAGCTTTATTCATGTTTCAATCGCTACAGCTGCATCCTGCAGCTCAACTTTGTTACACCTTGCCTCCCGCCTGCGTGATGACAAGCAATTTAATAATTTCATTACCATGGGGTAAGGAGTGAATCTACAACCGTTATGACAGCTTATACAGTAACCTGTGTGGGGTTTTTGGTTTGGAAGAATCGCCAGCGTTCAGCTCTAGGCCGCTATATTTCGCTTCCTTGACCGGAAGGTTAAATATAAGTTCATGTTCAATGAATTGGCCTCCTTACTTACCACTATCCCACCGGCCTGGATGGAAGGACACTTCGCTCTCAAAGCCAAATAGGATTACGTTGAAGGAGCTGGTGGTTTGTGCATTTCACTAATGACATGAATTTTATAAAAATCAGCGGATAGCAGGTTTGGCTTATTTTCCAACATTTCAGGTGGCTGAGGGCAACATAAGCAGGGCAGAAACGACCTCGTTTACATATATTATTAGGGTATATTGATGAAACTAACGCAGTATCAATGATAGGAATAGGTTGAGGAGAGGCTTGTAGGATTCAAGCACAGCCAGGGGTATATATATCAATATGGAATAGCTTTCCGATAGGAAGGATATCTTTATAGGTAATAAGGAGAAGGCATTTGTCGTATGTATTCATGCTCTCACGACGGCCTCTCTCGTCGAGGTTTAATCGCCTAGAGGGAACTCATCGATGCATTACACTCAAAATGGAAGATGAAGACACCTCAGGCTCACAGGCAAACGAGAATCGTGCATGGGGATATGATAACAGGTCGTGAGTAAATGGCTGTATACAGGGGCTATGAGATGACATTTGTAAGTAAAGGTAGGGATGAAATCGTTCGAATCATTGAGTTGAAGCATGAACGCTCAACCGGAGGAATTGCGCTAGTGTCGTGGAGGTATATCTGTCAGTTATATTCGCCGGCACGCCCGGTATTTTCTGTTGGCCATGAAATGGTTTTGCAAGGAGTGGTGCAAGGGGGGATCACCTTTTGATACGGCGTCGGGCCGTCACGTATTCCTTTGAGAGAAAATGAAGGTATTGCTGATCTCTTAGCTGACGATGATTTGGATCTCTCCGAATATGTGTCCGGTTTTGAAGCAGATGCCTGCCCCTTGACTTTAGGATAGTTGAAGAAGTAATGTCCAATAGTCTTTTCCCATCCTTTTCATAATCCATCCCATGTCGCGGTTTCATCAATGTGTCTCGTACTTCGAACTCGTAGGACGTCTTTATTTTCCCACGATTGAAATTATCCGGCCACATTCGCGATATCGGCCCGGTGCCCTCAACGCTGTAGCCGATTGCTGTCTTGATAGTTGTAATGTCTGGATCTTCAAGTTTGAATAAGAGCATGTCGCTGCTCCACGGCCACTTCTCCGTTGCCATCTCTCCTTTGAAGCATTTGAAGATGTCGAAGCCGAGATCATCTAACCGTCGCCTGAAGATATTCGAAAGCACCAGTCCCACGTTCTTAACGTAAGTTATATGTACAAGATCATTGCGGGCCGAATGCTTCCATGGGCAGTGTTCAAAGAAGTTGGTTTTCGTCAGGTATGACTCGAATTCTCGGAGATATCTGAATAATCCATTGACGTATGCTTGCCGTTTCTTTAGAATGATATCTAATTTCATTAGAGAAAAAAAAAAATCACACATCAGCAATATTCTCTGCTCGATGGAACTATTAGACTGGAATACAAACCTAGATACTTCACGGGCACATACTCTAAGTTGTAGCTTCGGCGCATATCGCGTATAGTCCTCGCCACCTCGAGCAGCAGGCAGCTCTAACGACCTCGCTATGAGACCGCAAACATGCTCAAGTTTGGTTTTTATCTCCTTGTTAAGTGGAGTATTCCATCCGCGATTCAATCCGTCGAACACACCCTGCGATAGAAACGTTCCAGCGATAAAAATCCAATCCTCGTTCCCCGGTTGCACAGCCTCCACTCATAGAGCCAAAAATAGCGAAGGAGCGGGTCTCTCACTTGCAGCGCGCATTGGTACTTATCACAAGTTACCGCCAGTTCAAGTAATTCTTCGTAGGTGACTTGCTCTGGCACTTTCACCTCAGGATATTTATGCGCCGCAGCGAGCAGAATAATCATTGAATGATAATCATCTTCAATCTCGAGGAGGTCTTTCCGCTTGCCGCAAACGAAACCGTGGTTTGGGCAGTGGACAGCATATCCGTCCTTGACGACGCTATTTCATCGGCAATCCGGGTCGACCATTCTGCGCCAAGGTGTCGAAAGGGTCATCACGGCGTCCCGCAAGACCGTCGTAATCACATATACCCGTTTCGCATGATCTGTTATCCGCACAATGAGATCTCCAAGCGGTTCAACATGAAACCCTTCGTAATCGATCGTCTCGTACTCCAGCTCTCCCGCCGCCCGACATTTCCTTGTTAGTCGACTCCAAGTATGATTTATTTGTTTTTCTTTAGTGAAGCGATGCAAACTTCAGGAGTGATTCCAGAAAACCGCGGGGCCCTAGACACTAAAAGGACTTTTTGCGAAATCAGCAGCCAATAAGGTCTCTGCGCGGCGTAGCGATGAGGCTTTGGTGAGAGTGGGGCTTCGCTAAATACGAACCTGGCGTTGTTTCGTTGTTTTCACCTTTTTGCAGGTTTTTCTTGTTTCTTTCTCGGTAGATTAACGGGTGGAGCCATTCAGGTTCACTAATCCGTATGCAAAGCCGAACTAAACTCAAAAAAAAAAAAAAAAAAAAAAAAATATGGCTGGTAAAAAGATATGTACGAAACATGATATCGCGTAGGAACGTCGCAAAAGTCACTCAATCCCAGGTATCAGGCACAAGTAAATGGGTGGTTCTGTGCTATGATTATGTGTAACTAGATCGCAAGTTGTCTAAATTGTGTTACAGCCCTCACCGGAACCACACATGTACACGCAGACAACGGTCTAGACTAGACATCTTTATAAGTGTATCCCTAGGAGGATAACTGCATCTGCGAACTTAGATTCTGCCTCCGAGCGCATGTCGGTAGTTACTATTTTCCAGGACCCGGAGATCGATACAATAACTTCCTTGGTGTCCATTGACCGGACCTTTCTATAGCGGATAAGTAAATCGGTTGGCTTTCAAACTACCGCCGCGCTAGCTCGTCAGATTCATGACAAATTGAGTTCAAGAGCATAAGCGCAACGCCAGTGGGATAATTTATTGGATGCTCGCTACGCCCGATTAGAATAAAATTCCCCTGATGGAGAAGAGTATAACGCGAGCTTTATATAGATTTGTGGCTGGCCAAGTCTACTCTCTCTGCCAGTGTCCCCGCCGATAAAACGTTTTGTAAATATAGCGGCCAGTAAATTTAGCGTCAAGTGTTCGCCGATTATTCTCGAATTCTACCCGACGTATTTGAAATCCTGGCTGTGTGGGGTGCCAACGTGCAAGGGCCTACGGTCCAAAAAGAGAGCGGAATGAACTTCTAGACTGATTCCATTCACATGCTAGAATTCTGCTACTTCATCATGATCCTAAGCGGTTTCGGTTACGACAGAACTTAAGGGCTCTTCACTTTCTTACCATCCTAAAGATCGCGGGCCTCCCCTTTATGCATATCTCGCTTGCTTAGAAAACAGTATATTAGGTCATATAGCGATGCAAGATGATAAATTCCAAGACAGGGTGCCTACGTTTACAACCGATTATCACTTGTGTCAAAACATATGCCATTATAGCATACTAAAATTAATCAAAACTATTCTGAAAATTCCTCTATTATATTTCGTGGTCCAAAGTCTGGCTTGCGAAGCTCCGGGGCTGAGGCACGGCATTTTCCTTCCAGCCAAAATAAGCATCTGCCAATGTAAGCGAGCATGGTGGTCCCTTGCACAACGCAATTATACCCAGATTGCCAGCAACTGGGCCAGGTCGTACAAGAAAATGGGCAAGTTTCCGTGCTTCAAAGCCGTCCTTTGAGAATATAAAGACGACACTTGTGCACATGGCCTGAGGAGACTCATATCTATATCCAAATTTTCCTATTAGCTTTGAATAGTATTCCAAAGGGTAAATTACTCAGAGATACTATATATCGCTATTATCAACCCCAGAAATTTTCACAGAAAAATCGGTCACAACGAATATGGTTTCGTTTCATTTCTTCGCAACATCGTTGCTCTCACTGTGTTCGATTGCGGTTGCCGCTCGTCCAACCTCCAATAATGATTCGCCACCCACTTTGGTCAACCTCCGTGTCGAAGGTGCCGCCAGTACTATCTTCGAAGGACCCGTTTACACTCCGGGAAATCCAACATAACAACAGCAGCTGGCGGTTCCCATCATTGCGATGGCACCAACAACCATGCAAACCCGACTCCAGGCGCAACCTGCACATCGGCGCTCGTAGACGCGCACGTACCGTTCGACGGAACCTACGATGCGCAATTCGACGATTTCTTCATCATGAAAATTGGGCAAGACGTGCAGACCGCGACACAATTTTGGGGCGTTCTGAGGAACTGGCAGTTTACGCCTGTTGGGGGATGTCAGCAAGGTAAGCAACCTTGCATCCAAGGAGTGAATTAGCTCGGGAACTTGCTAACAATCAAAATAGAAGTCACATCTACCGATAATATACTCTGGGCTTATGACGCCTTTAACAAGCAGGGTTTTCTACGGATGACTGTGCAAGCAGGTCAGAGGAGCTCTACGCAAGTTGATGGCACGATTGGTGTTGGGAAGACGGTTACTTTGGTTGTGACGAATGGCTCAACGGGAAACCCCGTCGCCGGCGCGAGCATTCTGAATTGGAACCAAAATGGATCCGGAACGGCCACAATCTTGGAACCACGGATGCAAATGGCGCGGTTGTGATCACCAGCACCGTGTTTAAGAACCATAAGCTCTTCAACACCGCGAGGCTCAAAGCGGACAAGACCGGTTACTTGCGAAGCAATAGTGTACGGGTTGCTGTGTTAGGGAAGCTTTAGAGCGCAGGAAAGAAACATAGGATACTGATCCTACATGAATCACTTGCCAGTACATCATCGCTTTTGTAATAGTTAATGTTATATTGCTAGACCTATATTATCTATATTAATATCTCCATTTCCTTTTTTTTTCGAACAGTTTATTGATGCATAGAAGGGAAGCCTATCTACCAATGTTTACCACCTGCCGGGTCCTCGGATCCCTGTTTTTCAAAGCTTTTCCCACGGGGATTCCGAGATCATGGGACTACCGAACCGCTTCGGGTTAGACGCGATAAATATTTTTGCGGGGACGTATCTCAGTCTCGTTCATGGCTGCACGACTCTTGTACGCCAATATGAGTGGTCTGTATAATGCCGGAACCGGACAGTGCTCGGGCTGCGACGGTTTAGCCCCCTCGTTTCCCTTAGTGAACCGCGAAGGTGAGCCTATGGTGCCACTCCCGTGCATCCGATTCCGGAATTGGCCTAGTTACACTAGAAATGTCGCTCGGTGTCGTACCAAATCAGTGGAACGATTAACGACTGTCTAGATTCTTTTTCCACATTTTTCGCGCGCTTAAAGTACAATACATCGTAGCGAGCCAAGAGCGCGAATATGAGTTTTTATAACCCGCATCCAGCAGATCATTCTGGACTCGTGAAATTTGTGAATATATATCCGTTCTGATTTGACCTTTGTTGTTTGTCCGGAGTCGTGAGCTCGACAGCAGGCTGCGCTCGCAGCACCTCGATTGTACCCTTCGAAGAGACTCTGGCCAATCCGTCCGTATTAAAGATCTATAAGTTCCGAGTGGGCATCCTCTTACCACCAAGTTTGAATATAGCATGGATATCGCAAGAACTTTAAATCCCTAGTGTACATTCTCGACTTCCGCTAGGATTCTCCACGTTATTCATCGATTCTGTAATAATTCCAAACATCCTCACCATCACTCCGTAGCTTCTATATACATGCCAACTCCACCTTCCTCGCTAGAAATACCACCCGGTTTCCTTTAGTACAAACGATCATTCATTCTCTGCACCCACCGAACTTCTCCTCCAGAACGACGAAAGAACCCGAAGTATACTCCGTCAACGCCGGCGAAGGCGAGCAGAGGAACTACGACAGCGATTATCGAAGAGGTGGAATATAGAGCTCCCAAAACTAGGGGCGACATGTCGTGAACCTAGTCCCTTGCCGACCGGCGCCGAGAATCAGGAAAACCAAGACCCCGGTACCGAACAGATGAAATTAGGACCACACTTGCTTTATCAGTTTACCGCGCTAAGGCTGTCGGCGAAACTCTCTGCTTCGTTAATAGTAAAATCCGTTGAGAGTACCAGTACGGCGAACGCCGTAAAAGAAAACAAAAAAAAAAAGAAACAATGGAAAAGACAAAAAAGCTTAGGAAGGTTCGTTCGACTTAAACATTTAAGGGAGAGATACTTGGGCAAAAGGAGTAGGGTAGCTCAGTACGAAACGGAGTCCTCAGGGGACTCGGAGACCTCACCTGAACCAGGAAGCTGATAAGCATATAGGACGAAGAATGGGAGGTGTTTGTTTCGACTTGAGCTAATGAATAGTCGTCTGATTCTTTTTCTCTCTTCTTTGACGGCGTTTCGGTATAGCAGCAAGGAAATTTCCCGCCATGCACGGCTTACTTCTTTACATAATCTCCTTAAAGTATATAGATTTGGGTTCTTTCCTCATTAATCATCATCAGTTTATCCTATTCTTCCTTTTTTCTTTTTTTTTTCTCTGTTCATTAATATTAATTCTTTCATCGTATTTCGACATGTAGACATGCAGCCGGACCTTTTTTGACTTTGATGTATCCTTCGCCTGAGGTACGTCTATCTAGCCTCAAGTATACTATATGTAATATTTAGATATGAGATTTAACAGTTCCTCGAGAAGCTAGACGCACAACACTCAAATACAATCTCTTCTATCGTGCATAATGAATTCAACATCATCTTTACTTCTCCCGAATCATCCTGATTATATGGGATCCTCGGCCGCAATCAATAGTCATCTCCTTCCACACTTATTCGAGTGTAGCACAAGGCTAGTGCAAGTAAACCTGCATCTCCACGTTCCTACGTTCGCTGGTAATCCTTTGTGACACTTTCATGGTCCCTGCAGCGGCATGTCGGCGGATGGAGTTCCGCATTCGATGGACCTTCTCCATGAGAAGTGAATTAATAGCTCGGATATCAAATGCAGGGTATGGGACATCCCTGCTATGCGAAAGGATTAACATTGCATGGCTCAAGGCATTTTATAAAAAGCTTGACATTTTCACCGAGACGACTTGGCAGAACAAGCTTTCTTCGCATGCTAAAGAAATAATTTCCTCACACACGAATATTTCTCATTTGCGAATAATACATCTTCTAGTTCACAATGCAGCTACTTTCCGTTCTTCTATTTGCTTCCTCCGCTCTGGCGGTAGCTATCAATATTCAACCTCAGTGCGCGAAGTTTCATCGTGCGTATCCTCCTTTACCCCTTTAACTCCTTCGCCCCACCATGATACAAGATCACTAAGTAAAAAGCACAGATATATGTCACGACGATTGTTGTCCTGGACTGAACTGCGTTCACGGACATACTATCAACGAGCCGGCCATTTGCAGATATATCAACGAACCGCCGCCGCCGGCCAAGCGCACAGACACCCCCGCTGCCATAAGACTCGAGGTGAGTAGGGAGGGGTTTCAAAGCACTAGAACGCGCTTCAAACCACCATTACCGATGCTAATCCTTCCTGTTTTAAAGAGTACTGTCTCTATGATAAAGACTGCTGTCCCGGCTGGGTATGCTGGAACAAGATCCCAGAAATCGTTCACAATGTCTGCATGCCGACGAGCGGCGCGCCGCCGTCTTGATACAGCACCGCCGCGCTCCTTTGGTAGAATGATATAGACTCATGCTATGATGTATCTCTATATTGAAATCAAAGAGTAGCGTATGGAGCTCCGCATACCATTCTCTGTTTTATATATCTACCAGCAATCTCAGCGTAGTAGCAGATGCACAGTACGTACAGTTTGCAATAGTGCCGGAAATATCAGGCGAAATACAAACATATGAACCTAGTCATATAATATTACAGATATAACCTATGAATAGTACCCGCAGGAACGATCAATTTCTACCTGTTTCATGACGTAGTTTACTTCAAACAGCACAGATCGCCACTAATCCGACTTCGTGAGCTTCCCATTGGCGTGGAAATCTCCGGCTCGTCGTATGTGTGAAACGAGTGCCCAGGAATACCTTTCATTTCGGTTCGCTTTGTCACGGAAGGACGCTAGCACTAACGTGTAAAACCCGCAAAACAGATTTTCTCTCGATGATGAATGATTGCTGGCCACTTTCTCTCCTTTTCCCCTATCTAAAATTCTCCAGCAGATCCTTCATAATCTTCTACCATATCTGTGCGCAAAGACTAGAAGCGCCTAGTATATCTATTCACACTATAAGTTCATCTGGAGGACTGCCTAGAGCACGGCTGCAGGTCAATATAAGCACGACAGCCTCTCCGTTGACAATCTCGTATTCCTTATCTTCAGCCTCAGAAGTACAATCCCGCCTACTAGTACCACACCGTAACTGCCTCCATGGACACCAACGGAACTACCTCCCCTCCGCCAACGACGACGATATAATCCAATCCATAAAGCTCGACTCCGCCGAAAAAGACCGCGTCCTCTCTTCCTCTTCGCCACGCTCGGCGATGATACACCCGTATACCGCGACACAAAAGCCATCCTGGAGAAGATGCTCTCCGAATCCCAGCGCAAGATCGAGGAGATTGTCAGCATGCGGCACACCATCGAGTCGCAGCACAGGACCATCCGCGAGCTGACGAGAAGCATAGACGACGCGGCGATCATTATAGGCGAGCAGGAGCGGACGCTGGATAACGTGCAGATGGTTGTGGACGAGCAGAATAGGAAGATCGAGGACTGATGGGGCAGTGGATGGTATAAAAAGGCGGCGGCGGGTACGAAAGGAAAAGGCAGGGCTTGAGGTGCAGTAATGAGGGATGGTGTCTTGGTTGGAAATCAGTAATACCGCTGCAGTGCGCGTTTGACAGGACGAAGTGATGGTAACCGCGTCTGGCTTGTTTCGCGACAGAGTAGAACGCCGCGGCCAGCTATCAGGGAGGGAGTAATGTCCTAAAAGAACCCGATCGACGCGTCTAAGTTAAAACCCGTCACGGAATTTTTTTATTTTTATTTTTTTTTTTTTTAGCGTACCCGTGAGCGCATCGTGTTCAAGGCGATAGAACCGAAAGTGATCGTGGGTAGCTGAGAATCCTTGAGTTCTAACCCAGCCCCCGGAACAGAAGAAACCAAGACAATTCGTAAAGTTTGCATGTTATCAGTTCCTTTCACCTAAAAACTGCCTCCAGGTGTAATATTAGATTATTATAGCAATATAGAGGACCGAAACCTTATATACCATAGTCGTGATGGGTAAAGGTCAAGATGAGACAATTCCATATTTCTGAAGGGTTCCCGCTGAAGCCTTTCACACACCGCACCATAATCTGTATCAGTTGTGTCACACAGATGCAGCTGCACCTACACTAATCAGGCTTCCCAACCGCCCCCACGCCACCGTTCCACATCGCCGAATTATCCTCAACCCACAAGCGCCCCGCAGCAGTCATGAAACGTCACAAATCTCAGAACAATCCGCAATTAATATAACGAAAGGTTCAAAAAGGGGTAGTTGCCCCAAAGTTTGACGTCGTCAAGGTTTTCAAACGCTTCTAAGGATAAACCGAGTTCGTTCTTCAAATATTCCGGAGACGATGTCTGCTATTACAAATCCGGCAAAATGGACGGCGCCGACAGGCTGCCCAAAGCTTACAGCCGTCTTCACGTTGGGAGATACGACGGGATTATGGCAAGACGTCTTCGCAAATAACACGAAAACGCTGGACTGTTATCCTCCGACCTTCAACACAGAGAATATACTTGCGGCCAGCGCATCACAGTGTCCGAACGGATGGTCGTTGGCTACGGTAACATCGACGACTAACGTCTGCTGCTCGACGTAAGTATCGTCTTTTATGACTTCACAAGAGGATAAAAAACTAACCTGCGTTGTTAGAGGCTGGAAGCTCTACACAACATCCATCTCCTCTTCCGGAAACTGCTACATATGCCTTTCGTACATTCCTACTCCCGCACCCGTCTCTGAGATCGACGTATTCGGCAGCCTCACGACGCCGCCGGGCCGATAGACGGGCAAAACGCCACGCGTGGGCTTTCATGGCCGCGAAACCTTCAGGAACGGAGCCTGCGATCGGAAACTCGCACAGTTCGTCGCCCAAGCCAGCAGGACTCGGCGGCGGTGCCGTAGCTGGAGCTAGCCATACTTTAACCGTTCAGTCTCATTATGAAACTATTCACTCTAGCTATTTACTCAGGAGAATATTCTAGGTAGAAGTTGCTTTACTAGTAGACATTTCTGGTGTTCCCGACACTTCTGGGACTGCTATCTATGCCGTCATAAATATGGCTTGTATTCATGTACTACGTGGCCCAAAACTCTAAAGCTCTAGCTTAATGACCCTCTAAGTCTCCTACACGCGTGCGTCTCTGAACTTGTCAAACCAGTGCTTTTCCGACTTTACTAAAAAGTCCTCAATACAAGCATCCCACCCCGCGACACCTTCCCCGCTAACTATCTTCGCGACATCGCCACCTCTTCTTCCCAAGTTTCAGCTCTCCGTCATCGTACACATGCGGGAACAAACCCTCGCCGGGCCGGTCACCACATACCTCCCCTTCGGATCCTCCCACTTTATTTTTCCGGCTTCGGCTAACGGCGCGTACGGTACCTTGAGGATGTACACCGCATCTTCGCGAGAGGGATCCGTGGGGAAGAAGTACTTCAGCGTATTTGGGACCTGCTCCGCCGTAGAGAAGTGCAGGAAGCCGGATGATTTGTCGAAGTCTGATACTGGGAGGGATTCTGGCAGGGGGAGGGATTGGTTCGGATGCCGGGACAATTTTGTAAATGTACTCTGGGTGGGATTGCTCACCGGCTGGTGCGGAAGTAGGATCGGTTGTTGATGCCATTGTGTATAAGTGTTGATGAGAATGCGTGAGCTATGAACGAGGAATGAAAGAGTAGAGCTTTCGAAGCTTGAGCTGAGCTTGAGTTAACAACGTTCTGAAATTGAGAGGGTTCATTTCTAGGATGATCAGCCGTACGTCTACCTTCCGTAGCCTAGATCACGGAAAAGTTTAGTCAATGGAACCACTGGCAGCTTAACCTCGTCATCTTGCTCGACGGCGCTCTAGAAATCGATTCTGAAGCGACTCGGATTCCAGACCATGCGGGTCTATTTCGAACGATATTTAATTCTATCCGATCCACAGAGCTAGTAGTTGGGCGAAATGGGCAAGGAACACTCGCTTCAGGATTTGCCTAATTGCACAATTTTATGCATCCCTAAAGCGTCGATGAAAAACGTCAATTGCCGATGTTGGCAAGATGCGGGATGAGCGAAAATTCTGCACAGACTCGAAGCGATGTTGTTCAGGACTTGATTTCTAATGTGATAGAAAGTATCTCATCTTTATGGAATATGCCGTCTGGCCCAGATGGAATGCTCTTCATATATTCTCAAGAAAAAGGATAAAAACAGCCTTTTCAACTGAGCTGCAAGGTATGAAGGGATGAACCAGTGCATAGGAGCGATATCATCGCAGAAAAAACCTTGCGCAGTAGCAACGGCCCTTTACAGGCACGAAACGCTACCGGACGACGAAAAGGACAAATTTATCTGGTCGGTAAGAATAGGTAGACCTTTCGAAAGCTATACGGAATATAGCTCTTTTTATCTAATTTTTTTAAATAATTAAGCGTAAAGAACAAATTTTGAAATATTTTTTATTATTATTAATAGACCAACGGTTATGACTATAAATCCGCTTTCGAAAAGAATATGATGGCCGCGAGTTAAAGCATTTAAAATCTATTGATGCCAGCATTTCTTTTTATAAATAAAATCCTACGCGATCGAGATACCCGTTGCGCATCTTCCTAGCTCTCAGATCCCCTTTATTCTAATTCTATATCCTTCAAAGCGATTCATATGGTTATTATAACGAAGATGAGAGAAAGCTTGCATTGCTCATCAAATGTGTAATGATAAAGACGAAGGATGGCGTTACGGAATTGGCCTTCACCTTTTGCACTCACATTGCTGTTGAATGAGACTATGTGAAGACGGTACGATCCATAGCTCATGGCTAATTAATCGCATTGTTCTAGCGTGAGTGAATAGTAATCCAGGAGCCTGAATAGCCAGTAATATCACAAATTATATACACTTCCGTAGTCTGGAATGCAGCTGAGGTCGTAAGACGACTACTTTAAGGAAAAATATCATCTTCTTAGCTGGTGATCCATTAAAGCTCAATCTCCATCGTACGAGACGTTGAGATGCTTGTCATCGGAAGCCACAGTCCACTCCGTCGGGCTAGGTAGGGCTTATCAAGCAAGTTTACTCCCCATATGTTCCACGAAATCTCTTATCCCACTGCATTATATTACATTGGCGGGGTTATTCAGCCTGAAAATACTGGTAAAATTGAAGAGACCTACTGTATTTTAAACTCATCTCGGTATTTCCCCCTTTCCCGGCAATGAATTCGATTATACCGATATTAAACCAATATAAGTTTAATATACGAGTTCAAGCAACTAGCTTTTCTCTAATTTTAAACCCAAAGCAATTATTCACTACTAAAGGCTTGCGTTCATATCCCCAGTTGACTGCGACGTCACCGTAGTAGTGGCCTGCGTTGGGTAGTATTTCCTCGCTCGGTTGTTGTGTATCGGCAATGCCTTCTTCATACTAAATAGTAAAAATCCCAAGTTTGGATGCTTGGACAAGGGCCTCCCAGGCGACAAGATTTAGAAAAGTCCCCGCTTTGAAAGCTTCAAAATTTTTTATAAGCACGGCCGATATGGGACGATCAGCAAACCGATGAGACAGTTTTATGTAATAAGAGGGTTTTTTTTTTTGGAGGCGGAAGTTGTTCCAGATGGTAATAAATCAGAAGTTTTCAAACCACCGAGCCGAGGAAAACAAACAATAATGATATTAGCCAATCTCCGATCTCGACTTACATTTCGAAGAGTGTTTCCGAGGAGAAGAGGAGCCTTCGGGAAATATATATAGCTATCGGCAAATCGGGGATAAGTTTTTTCGCAGAGGTAACTTTAGGAATTAGAAGCGGAAAAAAGGATAAACAATCTTTCAATGAACCACGAGCTAGAAAAGACGGCTATTTTTCTTTCAAACAGTGGATGATGATCTTCCTGTGTGAGCAGGTACTACAAAGGCCCTAAAGTGGTGGCCCCCACTTTTTGATTAGCCTGTTGAAGGGAGAATGTTGTGAGAACCTTCCCTGAAGAAAATAACACCTCGTCATCGCCAACAAACTCTGGGCTAAACCCCGAGATTTGCGATCCTCAACTGCCCGGAAAACTACGAGGACTGTAAGCAAAGCTCTTAAGGCCGAAATGTGTTGCCATGGTTAGACTCTAAATCCTGGTCTCTGGAACAACAACAGTGAACGTGCTTTCCCTAGGAGACCGTTAGAGATTTATTATAAACTTGCCGAAACGTGCGGAAAATCTCATATCATAGACCTTCCGTTTCGGCGCATTAACGAAGAGTAAAATGAGCTAGCATTGGTGAGAGATGATCGTATACGCAAATATCAAAAAAAAAAAAGAAAAAAAAAAAAAGAGGAAGTATTTGCCAGAAAACGGACGGAATCTGAGTCTACATTCTTAGCCGATATCGTGAATTTATATTTACAAGTAAATTTAAATAGACCTATCAGTAAACGGCCTCTCTAGAACGTGCGACAGAAGGAAGCAAGTGAAAGTAAGTAATCAACCTCCAGGGCCAAGGAATCGCCGTCTACTGGAGTATATTTAAGGCGTATAAGGCGCAAAGGTTCACTTTCGGAGATTCTCTTGAGGATGATCAGTATTGAACCCCGACTGACCGCCGCCGGAATTGCTTCGTTTGCCTATGGGAGCCCCACCCACGATTCACGAATGCCCTATCCGGCTTTTCCGCGGTGCAAGGAATCACAATAAATAAGATCCCAGGAAGGTTCTGGGAAAGCAATTCGTCGGGCGAAAAGTCTTCAAGAACTCAGACTTCCAACGAAGCGGCTAACAAATTAGTCCTTCTGTTGGCCAAGGATAACCGTGATGAATTCTTGCTGTTTTCTTTTTCCCTTCTCTTTCCCTCCAATCTCTTATCGGGGGTTTCCCTCCTTCTCGAAGTGAGGCGTTGAAAATTTTCGTCCACCCCCTTATTTCCTTAGCGCAATAATCACTAAACAATATGCTAAAGCCTTCGTGATTTCGTCCCAGACGGGTCCCACTCCCCGGGCCCGGCCAGTCACCAGACTCAACAGTCACGGCTATTAGAGTTTTTTTGTATATGTACTCCACCCGCCCCGTGCCTCGTGTATTTCGTTTGTCTCTGGAAAAACTCCCTTCTTTTTTTTTAAGTTTTAGGAGTTTCTCCGAGATCTCGTTCTCGTTTCCTTGATCTTGGCTTGAAATCAAGATCGAGTGTAACGAAGACGACGACGCTATTAGAGGCAAACAATGGCTTTGACGCGAGACAGATGATCGTAAGTCTTCACTGTATCTTTCCTCCTCCCTTTGGTCTTTTTTTTTGACTATAAGGTTTCTTATGAAACAATTTTATAACAATTAACGAAAACGGTATTAGTTATGTAAAATACTAACAATCGAATCATCCGATAGTCCATGGAGTGGAGTTTCATCGCCTTAACGTTCATCCTAATATGTCTCCGCCTATACTTGCGTCTCTACCTCCGCAACGACGAGGCTGGAGAGCGACCTCGGACGTCTTCGTATGCGTCGGCTGGCTATTCTTTCTCGCACAAGCATCGATGGATACAGTCCTCTTCAAACTCGGACTATTCTACGGCAAGATCGACCCGTCCCAAGAACTCGACGCGTACGGCAAGAACGGATTAGCAAGTCACGCCGATAACGTCCTCGCGTTGAAGATACTACACCGAATCGGTCATGTACTACGGCGCGATGTACTGCGTTAAATTTGCGATGCTGGTGTTTTACTTCGAACTGTTTCCTAGAGTTTTGTCGTGGCTTATGAAGGCGCTGTACGCTGTAACGGAGCGACGGTCGCGAGCTGGATTGCTATTATCTGTATCAAGATTTTCATATGCGAGGTCGGTATCTTCTCTCTTATTACTCGCTTTTTTCTTTTTTTAAGGATGGAAGAAAACTAATGGTCGGAATGTCGTATATAGCCCGTACGCGGAAACTGGTCCACCGGCAATGACTACTGCCCTCAATGTTCTCGAAAGTCTCCAACGCGATGGAATGGCCATGCACGTATTTACC
Organism: Pezizomycotina sp. ARF18; assembly: GCA_002224055.1. NCBI lineage: Eukaryota > Fungi > Ascomycota > Pezizomycotina sp. ARF18. The sequence continues at coordinate 11,793 of AZLU01000019.1, read as the reverse complement.
GACCTCGCGATCTACCTCCTCCCCTTATTCCTCCTCCCACACCTCCGATTACCGCTCTCGCAGAAGGTCGGCGTGGGTATTACATTCTCGCTGGGGTTTGTGTGCATCGTCTTCGCGAATATAGTACAGGTCGCGCTCATGAACCCGGTACCGACTCCGCTCACGTGGCTATACTCGGCGCTGGAGCAGACGTGGGCGCTAATAGTTGTTTGCTGCCCGGCGTTTAAGTTTTCCTAACGAGGGATTTGAGCTGGCGGAAGATTGCGGGTCGGATACGCAGCTCAGGTCGAGATCGGGAGGAGGCGGAGGAAGCTACGATAGACGACATAGGATGATGGGCGAGCGGTCGTATCCGACGTCGTGGAGATTATCAAGACGAAGAAATCGCAGTCGGGTACAGAGGAGGACACATCGCCCCTACCGGGAACAAGAGAAGGAAGACGAGGCGCTGGATGTCGCCCATGTTTGAAAAAATAAAAGTTTTTCAACTCCGCTGTAAAGATGCACACTAGTTTTTTTTTTTTTTTTTTTTTTTTTTTCCCACTGCATCCACCATCTCGCATCCCGGAATTTGGCACTCTTTAGCATCGTGTGTTATTGCATAGTGAGACGTCTTTTTTTTGTATTGCATCACTTTTTTTTTTTTTTTTTTCACGATTCGCACTGTTTCAAAAAACACTATTTGTAAATATAACTCATCGGCACGGCGTTTTGTCCTTTATTGTTCCTCAGAAACTTTGGAAAAAAATTTTTTTTTTTTAATTTTACTTTATACTATGAGATAATAGTAACGGTCAGTTATCGTCTTGTAGCAAGACTGCAAACACCCCGCTTCTTGTATTGTAAATACTCTTCCCCCACAACGTGACTAAATCAATAGCTCCTCTATCCATTTCCGCCACCGAGGTATTGTAGAAAATCGTAAACCGAGGCGATTACCTGAACGGTTTAGTTCCACCCCACTGGGAACTGGAGGCGTTTTCGTGCGTCCTAGGTGGGTCCATCTGAAGCCCGAAGCACATCTGTCACCCCCGTGTGCTTCGAAGCGAGGGTGGCGGCGAGATTTGTAGGCAAGTGGACTGTGGGACCCCCCAGTGAAAGATTGGTATTATTCGGCGACCTCTTCTTTGCCGATAAGAGCGATTATTTTATTCAAGATGATTAAGCCAACAGTTGCTAGTGTATACTATATATTATCCTAGATATATATAGTATCAGGGTAGAAGTCATATCAAGAGTATTATGAGATGTCATGTTTCCGCTTACGTGTTAACAATCGGGACCCAGACGCTGGCGCCGACAGCTGGCTTCTTAAGCCTCACAGCCCTACGCTGGGTCTTTACAGCGGAATACTGACTGTTCAGACGCCACCCGATTAATAGTTACTGCGTTACGGAGCCTAAACCATAAATGATAGAACACCTACTTATACGGCTATGTCTCTCACAATACTTGGTCATTCCTTGAATATATCCCCAATATATCCCCTACTTAAATATATCAGGAATCCCGGAGGGGGTCTCTTGGGTGCTGCTGAACTTCAACACCAGAGCAAGAAATATCTCTCGGAGTTTAGTATAAATCTATTAACCGGACGAATTGTATCAGAAGCTTTCAAGCCGTAATATTTCATCGATTCCAGCCTGTAATTCTACGAATCCTAAATTAAACGAGGGATAAGCTTAATCGTCCGTGCGGGGTCGCCTTTTCGCGCAAACACAACCATGCACGGAATGCTGGACTATTCTTGAACTCCTGGATATATACATCAACGCCAATCTGAACAATCCTATGGCTGTCATCCTCAGTATGAGCAATACTATGAATAGAGATGATGCACTTTCAACCCGCAACTACTTTAAACCTAAGAGATCCTATATAAGAAACACGTAATATATTTCACAACAAGCAGCACAACTGATTGGATGGATTAATTACATATTATGTGCTCGTGAGCTAGCTAGCATTAGCAAACGACTGCGCGTCGAGCAAAACGAAATGCAGCAAATATAAATATGTACGTAATTCCCTTCGAAATTTCCCATATGTACTCCCAAATTTTGAAATGCAAAGTCCTGGCACCACTTAAAAAAAAAAAAAAAAAAAAAAAAAAAAACAAGCAAGAGAAGATACAATGCGTGTATGTACACCCTCCATCACCACGATTTCAACGTTAACTTAACAACGGTGGCTATGCAGAGAAACCGGGCACTTCCATAATGCAAAAAAACTATAGACACAGGAGGGAAAGAGAAAAGATCACAAACCATAAACACCGCCATATGTACCAGAATATAAACACAAAACATGAAACTCCAGGATAAAGGCCATATGAGCACCATCGGGCATGCATGTACGTATATATAAGGTAGTCCTATGTACTTGCAGAGCAGAGACCGACTCAGACTGGCGAGCGAGGGGGCTCTGGCCCTGCTGTAATCGTCGTCCAGTTCATCGTCATCTTCCCCTCCACGGGCGGGATAGAACACCGCGATTGGTAAAACATAAAGAGCAATATACCGCTATAAAATTCCCTAATCAGTATCACAGTACATAGAGTTGCAATTGAGGTCGGGAGCAGGAAGAACAGGGCTTACCAAGGCACGTCATCGCATTCTCAAATCCGATTATTGCCTCAGCGTCCAGCGATCAATGGCCCTATCGTAATTCCGACGCCGTAGAAGCGTTCGAAACCATATGCTATAAAACCAAGAGTAAGTGTCAGTGCATCGGTCTTTAAAGTTATGTAAGGGAAATGGACGATAAAGAAAAAAGGAACGACATACAGCGCAAACAATAGCCCCCACGGCGCCGAACCTCCCCGGCTGCTCCTTCTCGATCTCCTCGTAGCCCCAGAACACCTCCGTCAACACGCTCGTGATAATGCATCCCAATCCCACACCTAAGACCGCGACAGTACTCCGAACACAGCGACGCTTTCGGGTTTCGTAGTATCCATTATGGTGGGTAGACGCAGCAGGAAAAGCGATAGAGACGAAATGACAAAGCCGAAAATGCTAACGGATTTATTCCCGACGCGGTAGCATATGTTCGAAAGCAGCGGCGATAGCATCAGGGGAAACAAAAGACCAGAAAGCGTAACCTAACCGGGACGAAGTATAGAGTACATATGTAGCAGTGAAGCGGTAAAGCGCTTCCAATCCCGTAACTACAACACCTTGCCCTGCTAGAGCCACGATCGCAACGACTAACTTCCTCTTTTCACGACGCTTAAAAAGCTGCTACCCCTCCTTAAACTTGGCGGTCGGTCTGCTAGCTCGCAATAACGGCGTGCGCACGCCGTCGGCTTCTTCTCGTCATCGAGTAAATGCCGTATCTCCTTCCTCTCGATGAGCATGAGTTCGAGCACGATGTCGACGGCGATCAATCCGATCGCGGTTATATTACACGGCATTATATCCGAGGTTTTCGCGTAAGAGAAGCCACCAGCCACCGGCCGAGGAGGATACCACCGGACGTGGCGATCGTTATCAGCCGGATGTATATGTCTAGGTCGATGGTCTCGGGCCGGTGGCGGTAGATTTCGGAGAGGAGGGTCAAGGCAACCGTGAAAAGGACTATAAATACGTTAGATTACATACGATATTGTAAAGGACGCGGAGTTGGACGGGCTTACCGGCGGAACCTAGACCTTGAATAAAGCGACCAACAAGGAGGACCGGAGAGAGCGGGCGTACGCTAACGTTATCGTGATGCGAGCAGGATGACAAGCCGAAGAAGAAGGTATGCGGTGGCTTTTATGCGGTCTTATTCATACAAGAAAAGATTTTAAAACCATGTTTGAGATGTTTTTTTTTTTTTAATCTATCGGGAGCGACTAGGAAGCGCGGGAAGCTGGAATATGGTGTTTTCTTGAAGGGATGAGATGATGGGGGTGTGGTCTGAGGTAAGGATCATGGTAGATATTCTCGGTGTGATAAACGGTAAAGCTAGGATTGACGGGAGCGATATCGCAGTTATACTTGGTGAGGAAAACTGGACAGAATATAGAATCATAGAATCCATAGGAGAGGGTAACTAAAAGAGATATTTGTTGCATACAGGTTATTCGTCCAAAGATAACTATGTAAAGGAGGAACTAGACGTTAGTCTCACGGATAGTAAATAACGCGGTGTTATCCGCCGAATCAGTATATTCCGAAAGGTCCACTTACCAGATCCGACCGCAACTCCGGCACGAAGCATGCTAACAGCGTAGAAACCATAACTGGATGTATCACGAGATGAGACCTCTTCAGTACTCCTCCCAAAGCCTATTGATCACGTTTGTGATTGCAAAATGAAGAGCTTACTGTTCTCCGAAACTCCAATATGGCCCTTCAAGGAAAACGGCAGGACCGGTACGATTAGCCCGTATAGGAACGAGTTTCTAAATAACCATCGTCTTGTTAGTATATGATAAGAAAATATATGGTTGTTATCGGGGGTTTGGGGTTGTGATACATACCGTAAACAGTGTAATCGCCACGCTCAGAGAAATAAACGAGTGACTCGAGCGTAAGTAGAAAAGGAAAGGTAGAGAAGAAGCCCTCTTCGGAGGCATGATGCTATCTTCCTCCGAGCTCGAGAAACTCGAGAAGGATAGGCTCCTGAACGGTGATGGAAGCATGAGAATAGTGTTCTTGAGGAGAAAAACCGAATTTTCCTCTTTATCTCATAGTGTTTTTCTTAAGACAGATTGAAATCTGGATATCTTTTAGAAGGAGAAATGAAATTCAGGGCGTACACGCACTATATATGCATGGTCCGATATGTAATATGTACGAAAAGGGTTGTGCAGGTAGTTTAAGTTACAAGATAGGAGCCCCACAGAAATATTGCGAAATACGTACCGCAGATGATATCTGGAGCTAAGTTACGGTCGGCATCCTCGGGATCGACCAATTGACACAAGCCATTGTTAGAGGAAAGACATCATTATACAGTGTATCTTCACCAAAGCTAGTAATTCCCCACATTCATGTTTAAAAGAAAAGAGGCTATAGATAAGGGAGGAATGATAGATATCGAGCCTTTTTCCCGGTTTCTTTGCCTGCTTTAGTGATGCAGTTTCTTGGAGTTTTTTTTCTTTGCCGATGTAGCCCTGTTGTGTCTCTAGCGCCGTCGTTCATTGGACCATCAGACTCAAATGGAGGGTAGAATCGTCACGTACCTAAATCATACAAGTTCAGCCGACCTCTTTTTTAACTTGCAGAAGCGATTATTGGCCTATCGGAGAAAATAATACTAATTGGCCCCATGTTGTTATTTCGGCCAGACCGAAATGGGCGATTGATAAGTCGTATGTACACATGAGCTGTCACTTGTATAGGTGGATCGAGGTGTGGATGGGTGGGATCAGGGCAATCAGCTGCATCTCCCAATTTATCCAACAAAATTTTTTACGAACAGAATCAAGATCGACGAAGGGGGGAATTCAGTATGTTCTAAACTGGGGAAACCAACTGCACCCCTCTGATAGAAAAGAGAACACGGCAGATCGTAGGAATGTTCAGTAATTCTTGGACAGCAGAATAGCTGTGTATCTCAACTTCTTCTTCATTTCGTGTCCTGTGGGTAAGACGGTCCATAGAAAGGTAACTGTAAGGTTCTATTGCGCGTGGTTATCGCCTGACCCTCGCACAAGAATATGATAACACAAATTGGAGATGTTTGGCGAGGGTGGAAGTTTCTGGCTGCCTTTTCACCCCAAGGCTGTGAAACAAGGCCAATGCTTGTAGGATAACACGGTAAAAAGCCACGATAAAAAGGACCCAACGGCGATAGAAAGCGAGAGACATTGAGGAATGTTTCCTTCGTCTAGCTAATAACCAGCTTATCTCTGAATTTCGGTCTCAGCGCTGAGACTTTCCTAGTCTGCATGGTCTCTGCGAAAGCATCCACTACTGCAGAAGCAAAATAACTAAATTGCCGGGAAAATATCTCCCTTCAGTCTTTATTATTGTCGACTGGTGAGTCTTTTAGGTCTTTACTTAAGTAGGTTCGGAATATTACGAAGTAGAGTAAAAAACCAGCTCTCGGTGTCGTAGGCTAATGCAGGCCATCGTAGATCCCGGAATCAATCGGGAAGCCTGAAAACGACGCCAGAAAACGCGTCTATGAACTGTAAACACTAATCATGACGTCGTAGCGGGGCTTTCACGATTCTTCTTATCAGTCTCTCTCCATGAATCTCTACTTCGACATCTGATGTGGCATTACGGCACCTTTGAGGAAGTCTACATGGTGCAGGATTGCTCTGCCACTTCTCAATGTGTGAAACTGAGAAAACAGGAGAGGGTTGTGTGGCGCTTGTAATTATATAAGCACTTATGTTATTTGAGGCTTAAAATATCTCCACCATCATGTGCGAGCACGAGCTTGTTACCGATCCGATCGGTGTCTTTTGCGAAAGTGGCTGACAATTGGCTATCCAGAGCGGCGCGCCGTCTGATCATTATAAATGGTAATTTAGAAGCACTTTACGCGTTTCCCTGTTCCGAATCGTTTCGCGTTCGCGACGCTGGAGATTTAAAATGCACAGCTACTCGAGCATTTGACAAGGTGGCGTTTCGATGGCCTAAATGTAAAGCGCGCCGGCGATTGTTGAGCTTCGCATATTGCGTGTGCTACTCTTATTCTCGCGTCTCCACATGTACATTGTACAATGTGATTCCGTTGTGTAGCTAGGAGATTCACGGTGAACAGGAACAAATATAGTATGGGCTTCACCTTACCCTTTAAACCCAATCAAAATGTTGAACTGAAATTCAAACCCTCCGTCTTATTCTGAGATCTAAACTGGAGAGAAATTGCTTTAATATATTTCGGGGCCTATATGTGTTGGTTAAAAATAGTACACTATGAAGTCCAAAGCACATCGTCAAAACGAGGTAAGTGAAGCTTCTGGGGGCATTTAGGATACTTTGGTTGGCAAGAGTACAACCAGTTAATTTCATTGATATATTCAGAGATTATAGAGCTTCAATAGTTAAAGTTACCCCTACTTTGAGTAGAGTCGTCTTCTGTTACCTCTAAGAAGAATATCCCGAGCCATTCTTTCCTAGCTATTTATTGTAAAAATTCAAATGTAGGGCGGATATAGAATCTGGTTGAACAACCGACAAGGAATACTAGTGTACGCGTACTATTGATAGATAGCTTCACCACTCGCTGGATAGGCTCATAAATAACTGCTTCTCTGATAAGTAGACCATAAAGCAAGATTGAAATGTCATTATGGCGCCTAAGAGCGTTAAGCTCTAGTACGCAATGGTGCCGGTACATACGGGAAAAGGTCTCCAAAGTCCTGCCAACATCTTCATTCAACCCTCCGCACTTCTCGGAATGGAATATATTATATTCTAATATTCGGGAATTCGTCTCAATTCATTTCGAAGAAATAATCCTAAACAGTTCCAAACAGCGAGAATTTATAGACCCGCTTAGCCTGGTGGTGCAACAGCTCCCTCGGAGACTCGGAATTTCGGCTTGTTACCATATCTTCAACGACTCTGCATCTCTCAACAATATAAAGTTTCGCTAACATGTCTTCATTAGCATTTTTGGCAAGGTCCGCTCGAAGATATTAACGAGGACCGATTGTAAGTTGTTCAGGCCGTTGTATTTTTCACTATTGATGTATCCACGAGTCCGTCGAAGTTTTCGATTAGGAGTACAATACTATCTCTATATCTTTTTGGCTCATTCTTCTTTTCTCAAGGTGGCCAACCTAGGATTCCTCGATTTGTGTATTTCCCTCGGTTGTATACTTGCTTCAGGACAAGGTAAGTAGATAAACTATAAACGTAGATGAAACATCCTCTTATAGTCTTAAATTAGCTGGAGAAGCAACTGCGTGTTATGAAAGCATCGTCCAATGGCTCTAAGGAGCCTCACTCAGCGAATATACCTTTGCTTAGAAAGCAGTGAATAAGCTAAGGCTAGGTGATACAGTCTCAACCGCGAGCATTTAAGCGGAAGCAGAGCCTTGCTTGAACTATATAGCACGCGCTCCGACCTCACATCTGTGAGATATCACCATGCGGCATCCAGTTCAAAGGCTTATTACTATACAATTGCAGCTTTTCCTAGTGATTTGAAGTTAAATTGCGAGGCTTTAGAAACTTTCAACAGAGATGGTTGAGTTGTAAGTACTAGGTCAATATAACATCGATGGCATGACTATCCTGCCATTATTTCTACTTCGTGGTAGTGCTAGGATGAAACAACTAGATGCAACGGTGTATCGTGAGATACCTTTGGCTTTGACCTACTTACATTCATTTCTTGAGAAGATAGGGAAACAAAGATTTTTTATGCGTTCACCACCATGGGTCTTGCTAATGGCCCCTCGAATACCCGATGCTGTATCAGTTGCTCAGAGACATTATGGTGCTCCTGCCACGATACTTACGGAAATATACCCTGAATGGTCGTGAAAGTGGAGCAACTAATGTTTGCACTGGGGCCTGGGGGGCATGTTGCCGCCTTTGATTCAGTTGTCAGTCCCGGCCCATGGAAGCCTGAATTACGAACCGGACTTGAGGAGATAATCCTTGCATCCGTCACGTGAAGCTCTGAACATCTCCCCTGTGTTAAATGACTTGAAGATGATGTTTGCGATGCATTTGAAAGGTGTCCAGTCGTGAAACTTTCTCTTTGCTGCGGTACTAGTACTATATATCCACTATTCATATCGCTCGATGATTTTACATATACCAAACATCAGACCATTATTGACGGCCGTGTAACAATACTACGATGGACCTAGTTCACATACCGACCTCTAATTTTTGGTTTCCGAGACATCGCGAATCCATAACTCATCTGTAAGACGGGGAATTACTACCCTGTAGGTATAGCTTGAAGCCCCACTGGAGATGCTCGGGCTTAGAAGCTGTATTTACCTGGTTTTTATTTTGGTGATGACCTGGTATCCTTTCCGCTAGCTAGACGCCTCGTTAGCCGTAGCTCTGCACATAGTTTGGCGAACTCCGTCGCGTCGGGTACGAGTGCTTATATCGGGTGTTCTCATTCAAGGGAGTGGGCCAGAATCTTCCATTTATCCATCCAAGGGAGTAGGACGGAACCTCCCATTCTTTCAAGAACGGTGACTGTATAACTTATTCCTAGAGAATAGAGAATACTAAGAGGATGTCAAAGTGAGCGCATGTGTAAAATAGGACGAATGAAAATTTGGTGCATCTTAGTGTGGACTCGGTTTACCTAAGAAGCCTCGAGTCATGTCCTCACCACTGAGTTGTCCTCCTCTTCTTTATTGAGTGACTTGACGGTACCTAAATATGTTCTTCCATGCTTTTTTTCAAGTACTCCTTGGTTCACGGGCTTGACTTGCAGGTGGTGCCATATTGAAAAACACTTTCTCTCGTTTCCCATCCACGCAATGCATCTCATGATGTATGCCGCCTAGATACCCCTGACAACTTCAGCTCAGCCTTCCTTGAATGCCACCTCACATGTACCAGCAAGCTGCATTCAAAGGATTGATCTCCGAATCATGCAGCTGGGCTTTTACATGAATCTATGGATCGATATATTTCCCGATAGTAAGGATACATGAGATGAACAAGACAGAAAGAGATTATACTAAATTTTGGGCTTGACGTCGGAGAAAATGTTTACCCTTAAGCGATTTTGAGTCAGGAAGGTTCAGCCAGAGAATCCCCTCACAAACAGTCCCGGTCACAATGTATGGAAAGACACCCGATATCGGTAGGAGAATAGTACATCCCTCTTTGGCCTGTACTGCGGAAATGAGCTCGACAGCATGCAGGACGACGTGTTCTAATTTTAAGATTGTCTTGACGTACTAAAAGTCCGACGTGCGATATTAACCGCTGGTTTTTGCTGAGGTTCTGGATCGTTCGGTGGTTGCGCCACCGAATGCAGGCACGAAACAAACTTTACATCAGGGGCACAGAACCGACTTTTTCGCTTGCAAATTGAAAAAAAAAATCTCCTCTGATGCTGTCATGATCATGAGAAATTGTATCAAAATTGCTGAATTTAGAAAACACAAACTGTAAAGTATTTCCATTCATCCATGATGCGTCTGCACAGCAGTAAGTAAGGTTTTTTGATACAATTCCGAGAGAACTGACAGGACGAGAGCCATTATACCTCAGTAGTTGACCTGTTGAAAGCAAAACGTAAGCGGAAAACTTTTATTTTCATAACTTCGTCTATTGCCTCTCTTGCCTATGAAACGTCTTGCCTTCCTCCGATAGGAATTAATGCGATCACGTTTATAAAGATTGGGCGTCTTATACCCCATACTGATCCGTCCGAGTATATCCAGTACCAAGGTTCAGACCCGATGGAACTTGGGGTCCAACTTCCGATTACTTCTCCTTTCGTAAACAATCTCCCGACTCTATCAAACAACATCTATTTGCTGGATTATTCCTGTAGTTTCATTTGTCGGGCCTTCGGACGCCACCGCCTTAAAAGTGCGGAGTTCGCAAATTCCGCATCCGCTCTACTGGAATCTTGCCCTCACATCCGATCCTTTGGTACCTAAGGGGTTTCTTCGATAACATATGATATTTTTACATCTATTCAGGGCCATGCTGAGCGATATTAGCCGGCGAAGAACCTATAGTGCTATGGTCAACTAGTGCGGATTTCATACTCTATCAGGCAAACTGAGTCAATTTCTCCAAAGCTAGATGTGATAGGACAAGTCTATCTAATAATACATGCTTGGTCTCAAACAAGCTAATGAATGCAGGGTAAAGAGGCACATAAAATATAGCAAAGTTTCTATAGTCGAATGAAATGGCTCTAAGGGCCGGCTTTAGGAACTAACTTCCACTCCGTTACATTTTCACGATTCATCTAATACTTTTGCAGCGTTCCCACGGCACAACCTTACCCCCTCCTTTATACTGCCCCCGCCGGTCTTGAAAGCCAATCCCGCCACGTACTCCAACTTCGTAATATCCAGCACCATCTCCGTGTAAAACCGTCTACAGTCCGCATAGTCCCTCACGGACTGCATCGGCACGGCCTACCCTTTCTATAAAACTCACCAAGTTACACGCCCCCGGAATCGATCCTAAACGGCAACTAATCCGGCAGCGCTTCAGCGCTGTGCTTTTTCACCTGCTCGTCCTCCGTTGGTGAAGAGTACCACAACGAGGGTAGCGATTGGAGCTCGCCGAACGGAGTTACTTTCCACCACAAGCTACCTCCACGTGCGACATGGGTTTCAGCGCGGGACGGCCGCCGATGGCTCCGGTGCGGATGTTCTTTGGTAGAATAGCCGGCGAGGTGGCAGGTGGAGCTGCGGTCGCCATTGGTGACGATACGATGTTCTCCGCTTTGAAAAGGCTGCAGTGGCGGCGGGGTGAAGTATAGAGGTCGTCGTCCGGAGCGATCCCCAGACCTAGGTACGGCTCCGTCACATTGAAGCCTCTGGCAAATGATCACCACTGAGGACGTCCGGTCCGAGGTATTCCTGCTCGGACGTGAAGTTCATACCGTCCGAGCATTGATATAGCGAAATAGGAGCTCAGTCTGGCGGTAATATTCCAGTTTCGACCTCCGTGCATCGTCGCGGTTCTGTATCGCTGCGATGAAATCCGTTCGTGATATAGCGAACGCATCTGCCATGAGAGCGCTCCCTCGGATTCCCGGACGCGAAGCCCTGCGAAAGGGTGCTTATCGTCTGGGGAAAAGGTGCGCGTAAATGGCTAGCCGAGCACGATATGTAGAGCCACCGGGATTAGACCGTGCATCGATGATCAGGTTTACCATGGCGCTCTCCTT
>AZLU01000018.1:294004-350589 GCA_002224055.1 Pezizomycotina sp. ARF18 | reverse complement strand
CGGTCTGTTCTTCGATGGCATTTTGCTGATATTACTGTATAATTGCAAGTGAGGGGAATTGTCGTTTTGTTGATTTTTAAGAATCCTCGGAGGAGCTGGAGATGGGCGAGTAAAAAAAAAATAAATAAAAATCGGCGTGGTTTTGATGACAAAAAAAAGATAAGCACTCGAACTTTTTGTTCCTGAGATCTTCCGGCCGAGCTAACAAAAGAAAAAACAACCCACGGATGAAAATCCCCCTGGTATAAGATCTTTCTCTTATTTGCTGTATGATAACGGAAAGAATGAAAAGAATGACCGAGAGAATGACGATTGCTACCAACGCTGATTTCAAACTGATATATTCGAAGCTTGACGTATGTTCGAAGAGAAAGAGAAATTCGAAAAAAGAATCAAACCCTACTTCTGCCCAGTTTTCCTAGCAAGCAAATAATCTCTCAATTCCTTCTCTCCCCTTCTTCTCCTCTTCTTCACTTGAACTTGCCTAATTGAAGAAAGGGCACGTGTCGTTCAGGAAAGCATTGGCGGAGTGCAGTTGGTTCCTTTTAGCGCCAAAGGTGAAAACTTCCCGTGTCGAGCAAACCCGCCTTCGTACGATAGGACAAACCGCAGCAGAGGAATCGAGTTTGTCGTATAACGGAAGAGAAGAAACAAGGAAGACAATCCTCGACATGCTGCAGTAGTCCGAAAACGAAGGAAACACAGTTAGGCTCAGGCAAGAACGGTATGTATGAGAACGAGAGTAGATAGTTAGGAGGTGATGGAGGTAAAACGGTCGTCGTTTGTTAAGGAATTCGCTGGCTGCTGGTATAGTTATAGTACGGTGTTAAAGGCAATATCGGAGGAGGAAGAGGAAGAAGAACAGAAAAAAGAAAAAGAAAATTCTGATGGGTGGAAAAAGGAAGGGGTAAGGCAACGAGCAGCGAGTAAAGTAAGAGAAAAAAAAAGAAAATATAACAAAAAATGGAGACAACGAGAACCACAAAAAAAAAAAAGAGAGAGACCTACAGAAAAGGAAAAACCTGCTAGCTAAAAAGATATAAGAAGGCCTCCCGAGTATTTTATTATATGATTACATGTATCTCCTGAACTAAACAACACCAAGACAGGTTATAGAAAAATAGTAAGTATATAAAAAAGGAGAAGAGCACCAAGAAAGAAAAGAAAGAAAAGGAAGAAAGGGGGGAAAAAAAAAGTGGAGATGTCCTTGTAGATAAACGCCTTTTTTCCCTGGGAGTCTGGGACGCTTCTACATAACAGCTCGTTATTATTATGGGGTTATCATTCATTTGTTTACTTGGGTTCATTTGGTGTGCGAATCATTATCAAGAAAGCAGCGGCATCGCTTCAAAAAGGTCAATCCAAGGGCACAAACTTGGTTTAGTTTAGCTTCCACTTTGCCATGCGTTCTAATGCGAAAAACACATCACTCCTCTTGTCTTCGCTGCACGAACGCAACTCCCATTTACTTTCACGCAGTGGAAATTTGACGGCCCAGTTTAGTTCCTTCGTCTGTCTGTAGCTAGCTGAAGTGCAATGGGAAGTGGAGATACCCGTGGTCCGATCCTATACGGCGAACCAGTTTTTGATTAAGCTGTTTTTCAAGACTCGCTTTTTTATTGTCGATATTTTTCTTTTTCTTCGCTACTTTTTTTTTTTTTTTTTTTTTTTTTTTTTTTTTTTTTTTTTTTTTTTTTTTCAGACGAAAAAGAAAAAAGTTCCACTTTCGTTTAAAATTTCGTAGGATCTGCCAAAGGGAGAGTGTGCCTTTTTGAGGCATATATGAGTGCCAGCAAATTTCGCAGCTTTTTAGAAGGAACGGGGAGTCTCCGCGGCCGGAGTTCTGATATCGCGAATAGCAATTCGTGAAAGCCAACGTAGGCAGGTGCAGAGATCCTCGAGGTAAAGATGCGCTCGTTCAAGCAAAACCTGAATAACAAAAATGAGACTCGAATTAATGGTTCGTATTGGGTCTCGGGTATACTCAAGACTAAATGAAGGAATTCGAAGTCGACGATAATTGAAAAAGCGGGCGGTGTTACAAACAAAAATAGTTAAGATAGGGAACTTATACTCGACGGTCCGCGCCAAGAACAGGTTGCAAACGTTCTAAAAGGCAGAAAGAGGAGGTGAGCAATGGACAGCTCAAACGCATGAATTTCCATCATTTCCAGGCAGAAGTCTTTTTCGAGGCGATATAGAGTTAAAATAATTAAATCATACCTCCCCAAATAAGCGTCTGGTCATGTTCCACTAAGACAGGGGGATAAGTCTAGGAATAGCAAAAAAGAGCGACTCGTTTATCGATATGAAAGGGACCATTGCCTTGAGCAGTCATTATTTGGTCCCTTAAGAAATAGAACTCATTTCTGAACTTTGGCTGTTTTCAGCTTCGAGACTTCGTCATGCATTGATGTTGAATTTCCAGGAAACAAACCCAAGCTTCATTTCATTCTAGAAGCTTGTGATAGAAGCCGGGCTTCGTGAACACAGTGATCCTCTTGAAGTACAATCGGTGAGCTCAATTAGAATTAGAGGACTGTCCCCATCCCAAGACGGCCAATGTCTAAAGGCACGGTGTGGTGCGGCGAGACCTCGAGTGTCTTGGGAAAGTGGAAAATGGGACAGTGAGCTATAGCAGCAATCTTGGCACCAACCCACCCAGTAAAGTAAAACAAAACCCCAATGATATAGAAAATTAAAAATAGAACAGAAACCAGAAAAGCCCCCGTTGTCATCTTTAGCGAAAACGAAACGGACCTTTCTTGCTGTGCATGCTGTCATTCGCTTACCCTGCAAGCTCGCCTCGTGACGTCGTGATTTTCCACGCCGGCGCACGAAGTAAAGGGGGAAAGAAGAACTGGCGGAGCTCTGATATCACCAAGAGAGTCACATTGCGGTTACGATGTATTTTGCTAAATTGCGGAGGTGGAAAATAGAACTGCAACAGTCAGAAATCGCCTGAGAGGAAAAGAAGAAAAAAAAAAAAAAGAGAGAGAAGCCAGGAAGCCTACGATAGAGCCAAAAGCGAAGAAAAGAAAAGAAAGAAAAAAAAAAGAATTTAGGTAGCCGCCCCTCACGTTATGAGCTTCTCTCTTGAGGCTTATTGATCTAGGAAAATGCGAAAACTCCCAAAAAGCTTGCCCCCTGAGCACCCTCAGGCTGCCGGAGCATACCATAGGCCTGAACGTCTCGTTCGAGTGAGTGGGGGTTGAACGCTGTTGGCTGGAACATTAAGACATCTCTTCGTCGGAACCTTGGCGCGATTGAATCTGATACGATAGCTCACAGCTTTGGCTGTTTCCAGATTTTCAATTGGGAAACTGACTGGACAGGACCAGACGGGAGAGGACAGGAGGGGACAGTTTTCCAGGGCTGAGACATGAATACGAGCGACATATTAAATGTGCTTGCGATTCGATCACCATCGCGCGACGATGCCGAAAAAAAAAACCCGTAAATTTGACGGATAGAGGAGAAAAATGCAGGGACCCCCAAGGAGAAATAACGGTGGAGTAACAGTAAGGCTGCAGGAGATGTCCGATAAAAGCTTAATCGGCAGAGTTGAGATCCACCAGAGAAAAAAAGCTCAGTTAGCCGAGATTGGGTCAGCGGATGCGAGCTTCCGGAAAAGACATTTTTTCGAACCTCATTCTCCACTCTTAAGCTTTCCAGTATTGCTTATATCACCAATTCCTCAAATGTAGAAATAGCCCAGCGTTCCATCTTTTGAGCGGTTTGACTCGTCGAGAGAGGATACTTTTTAATTGCGTGAGTGATTGGCGATTTGTGGAGGCACGTTCGATTAAGCGATTGTATGGTTGGAAGGCTCAGTCGATGGGAGGAGTTCGATTATATCGTGCTTAGAGAACTTAGTACGTGCGTGCGCACTGAATCAGTAATGTGCTTTTTAGAATAGAAGAACCACCGTTCTATTAACGAAGGTTCCGTATAACCCTTTTTGAAAGGCTTCGATCCCCATTGCTTTTCTTGTCATTCCGAATTTCTGGTATCGCAACTGGCGGCCCCGCAGGCGGGAACCCTCCGACCTTGCAATTACAAGATTACTAGTATATCTATTCAGCTGAGAGAAATTAGGAAGGCTTCTAGAGCCTGTGGCATGAAATACGCAAAAATATCTGCGCTGGCGGTAATTCTCCGTACTTGCTTCGATTGGACTTTGTATTCTTTTTCGCATTCTACGAGGTGTAACCTCGGTCATTATAGGCCGGTTGTCTTAATGGACAGATAAACAAAATAAGAAACGATAATTCTAGAATTGCAGTGTTAGGATAAAATTCCTGGAATTTTGTTTGCGGAATTCGCAATTGAATGCTAAATTTCTTCATGGGAGCACTATAGACAAAACATCGCTGTCGACACCGGATGAATGTTTCATTCTAATATTTGTCGAATATGAAAGTAGGTTCTTATTGGCTAATATATTTCAATATTCTTTGCCTGCTATCCTCAATAAACAAAAAGAGAAAGAAACGATAAATATAGAAACGATACATCATATTCACTTCAAGTCAATTGCGGGCTGCCTTTCTACCTTCACCATCGCAATGGGTCATTCCATGGTTGTTTGAAGCGTGTATCTATATCGCGCTTGGCGTTTCGTTCGTTCGTTTCTTGTTACGCTATTGTTGTTGTTGTTTGTTTGTTGTTTGTTGTTTGTTGTTGTTCATTTTAGGGTATTTTACCCGAACCAAAATCTGATAGAAAACCCCGCCTAAGCCCGAACTCTCACGCGGCTCTCACAACGATGCACGAACTGGACCCTTGAATTTCGCTCGTGGCAGCTCTTAGCGGGGAACTCCGAACTAATCTATCAACAAAGAAACAACGTAGAGCTCACAGCTTGCTATCACGTTGTGATTAACGAATAACACCTCTTATCGGGGAGGCTTTGCGAATCACCCACTTTTTTCACTTTGCCTTATTTTTCACGCGTGGCACGCTTCGATAGCGATGATGACGTGACGGATGCGGAAGGAAATGTGAGGGGCAAAAAAAAAAGATAAATAAATAAATAAATAAATAATACTTCTTTGCGACAATTAAACAGGCAAGATTTTTATCAACAAAAGACGATAAATCAAAACAAAACCCATTTTGGAGACATTGGACATCGAATGAGAAATGAAAGCAGAGAAAAGGAACCAATAATCTGCAACTGGACAGGTTGGCATGCACTCTTACCTACCGCCGCCTTTTGCTTTCACCCCGGGAATCCCTTTCGTGCGTTACGGCATGGTACCTTGCTTGTGGCATGCTTTTCCCACCTTTCGAGTATCTCTAGGGCGAATGTTAGCTGAACTGACCTCCGAACTGTGGGTCTGTGTTTACATTCCTGCTTGTCCGTGTCGTAGGTCGACTTTAACGAAACGGGGGAAAAAAGGAGGGGTCGGCAATATTGAAGGAATGGGGATCATAGCTTGTGCTTGCTTTTTAAGTTTTTTTAGGCTAATCCTGGACTAGTCTAGGGCGGCGCTATTTGGCGTTGTTGTTGGGAAAGATGAGCCGTTGTTGTCGTGTAAAGTGGATACCGGTAAAAGTATATACAAGGTAATTTCCTTTTTTCTGTGTGATATTCTGGCATTTCTGGGGTGCGTTGTGGTGCTTTCTGCTGCCACAACTTGCGCACACTGTTAACTTGCCGAATGCGGGTTAATTAGCAGAAAAACTTTTTAAAAACAAAGGTTCCAGCCAATCAGAAGGATTGTTGTCATTTCCTAATCGGGTAATGTAAACAAAACCTCCTCAGTGCCCTTACTGTGCGAAATTTTCCTTATGACCTTCGACGACATCCCCCCATTTTTTAATAAGTTTTCTTTTATATATTTATTTTATTTTATTCTCTTTTTATTTTAAATTATTCAATTCAATTTCTTCATGAATCCTTCTTTTTCTTTTTCTTTTGTTTTTTGTGCGATCAGACGATTTTTTCTCTGTCGCAATATCCACGATAGCTCACATCTTGTATAAAGCTCTGGGGAAGGAAGCTTCAAGAATCAAAGGTCAAAAGTCCAAGTCGCATATTATAAAAGAAAGAAGAAGGGATTCCGTCGTATTCGATTTCTTTTATTCTTTAAGAGCCTCTGCTGCTACAAGACATTTTGCCCTAGTTCATCTTATAATTCTTTCGTCGCCCATAACAACAATCGGATCTCTCCATCTCCATCGAGGTCCGAGAGCACAATAATATAATAATAATAATAATAAAAAGAATTATTTTGTTATTGGAAAGGGTAGATAGAATCTAAATATCTTTCTATCCTTTTTATATCTGTCGCTATTCTTTTGTTCTTCGACATCCATTCATCCCCCACTTCAACCGACCTTTTTTCTTTTACGACATCAAGCTACCCGGACCAACAAGGAACGGTAAGTTCAAAGCCCCCCCCCTTGTCTGCATAGACGCAGCGGACGGAAGACGAATATACTAACACTCTCCGACAGCTTTTTTTTTTCCCATACGACAAAGAAACCGTCATCAACCATCAAAAGATGCAGCTCCGCCGCTTAAA
The DNA here is from genome assembly GCA_002224055.1 of Pezizomycotina sp. ARF18. Taxonomy (NCBI): domain Eukaryota; kingdom Fungi; phylum Ascomycota; species Pezizomycotina sp. ARF18. Next base: position 344,056 of record AZLU01000018.1, on the reverse strand, counting down.
CCAGACCATGCGGCACTACACTCGACCCCGCCCGCGGACTACCTGATCCGCAACAGATCGAGGACCTCCTAAACCTCGACGTATACCTCGTCGGCCCCGCTGGAACACCCTTCGAATCCGGCGTCTTCAAGCTCAACGTCCGCCTGCCCACACTTACCCCCTGAACCACCAATGGCCACTTCCGCACTAAAATCTGGCACCCAAACGTCGACGAACACACGGGCGAAGTATGCGTCGACATGCTGAAGACGTCGTGGGAGAAAGAGTATACGTTGAAAGATATACTCGATACCATTCGGTGTCTATTAATTACAACCGAACCTTCGTCGGCGTTAAACTCCGACGCGGGATTGTTGTGCGAAGAGGATTATAGAGCGTTTTTTAAGCACGCGAAGTTGATGACGAAGGTTCACGCTCCCGTGCCCGCGCATATTAGACATATTGTGCGCGAGATCCGGCAGCGCGCTGGTGATTCGGAGTATGACGTGTACGAGCACCGGAGGTCGGAGTCGCCGATCGAGCTATACGCCGACGAAGACGATGAGAAAATAAGCACGCCGGTGAGGCCGCCGAGTCCGTACGCGGAACAGTCGGACTACGAAGGCGATACGGACGTGGGAAATGTCCGACGCCGAAGACCTCGGTAAGGAAAACTCGAGGAATGCGGGGAATGTACCCCGAAGCCAAGGAGGTACTCGCGCCCGTTAGCCCGCTGAGGAAGCGCAGGCTTAGATGATGCGCTCGAAGACTACGAGGAAGGGAGGAGTGTTAGTACCCGCAAGCTGAATCTTCGTCGTCGTCATCGAAGAGGAAGAGTCCGAAGCTCGAGGGGAGGCGCGAATCCGGCGTAAATTCTAACGGACGCATCAGGAGCGCGGACGAAGAGGCGGAGAGGAAAGGAAGGAGATGGAGAAGAAGAAGATTGCCGCTTCTGCGTTAGGAAGCCGGCGGTGAGGAAGGGCTCAAGAGGCTATGAGGGATGAGAAGAGTGAGGGATGGTATAGCCTCTTGCTTTCTCGGAAAGAAAGAGAAAACTACGAAGAACAACGAAGACGAAGCTTTTCATGACGACATGAGATTATCTCGTCTTTTATTTTCTTCTTCACTACTACGCTTCGCAGCGTTCGCGCCTGACAAACAGGGTGCACGTCGCGTCGCGGAGTATTTTTTTTTTTTTCACGATAAAAGCTTTTTCATGTTCGCGTCCAAGCTGGGGCTTTTTTTTTTTGAGCTCTGATAATTATACAGGGACTCATCTGATGTATCCATGAAGGATCATACCAGCCGACGATCGAAAGAAAGCAATAATGGAAAGGTTCATTTCCGGGTCATGATTATTACTTTACGGTCTTTTATGATTATTGCATGGGTATTGGGGATCCGGAAAAAAAAACAATAATGGTGTTTATGGTAATTCTTTTCGTTAAGGAGGATTCTTGTTCTACTTTCATTTCTTCACGCTCACTCGACTCTATTCTTTCCTATCGTTTTCTTTCCTTCTGTTACTCACCACGTTCATTACCCATCTTTACATTCTTTTCGATCGCTCTTTTTGACCACGCTCTCTACGACTTTCTACGCAAAGTTTATCTAATAGCTCACGAATTTCCTATGTCATCTTGTATACTACCTGTACTATAACAACCACATCACAAAAAACCACCACAGAAAAAAAAAAAAAAAAAAAAACCAAATTTAAAATAGCTAATAAACAAATAAAACATTTCAAAAAAACACTTTGTATACCCTTTAGTGTACAACTCCGTGAATATATCGCAATTTTCCAAGTCATCAAAATATATAAAAGTGAATAATATAACTCTGCAGCGGCAGTTATTCATCGCATTATAATATCATAACGAGGCTCTGAAGATACGACAAGAGAGCCTCCATCTCGTTACTGCTGTTCTTTTACACAACATCACATCCTTCCTTTTCTTCCCCTTCTTTTTGCTACCGTTCACAACGGACATGAAATGTGGGCGGCGGCGGCGGGGGTTTCGACTCTTTCCCCCAGTAAACGAGTCTTTGTTTACGTTTTTTTCATCCCATGGAGTATTCTGACCAATCACACGACGCGGACGAGCGTTTTATCCGGTTTTGGAAAACAAAATGAAAAGTTTTTTATTTGGAGTTTGGGATTGTGAGCGCGTCAGATACGCGTTTGAAGAAACGCTCAATGGTTTATTTTGGATGGATTTGGAATGTTATTGCACGGACTACTAAAACGAAAATAAAGAGTTGGAGAAAATAAATAGTGGAAACTGGGACGCTATTGGTCAGGTTGGGCAGCTTTTTTTGTTTTCCGTCTCAACTTTCCTCGCGAAGCAAGAGAAACTGCGCTTTTGGACTTTGTGGATATTATTGTTGCGTTCTGCAGAGTGTCAGTAGCGAAGTAGCTGGTAGGGCACAACCTGGTTTTTTTTTTTTTTTTTTTTTTTACTTCTAGAAATATGGTCAGGTGGTGATAGTTTAGTTTTAAGGGTCCTTATCGTATTATTGAAGATTGTAGATGGTATCTTTGGGGAAGAGTTATAAAGTGAGTCAAAGAATGCGAGTTATTATACGTTTATCGAGTGGAAGATTGTCACTATTGTTGAAACGGCGGTCGCAAATAATAGTAAGAATCGAATAAATAATATAGAATAGTAGCTTAAAAAATAATAAGGATAAGTGGTCAAAGTTGGATGCAACAAGCTCTCTCCCTCTTTTTTTTTTTTTTTTTTGGAGCTGCAAGCAAAGGCTCTGCGTCTCGATAATTGACGCAAGAGACTTGCTATTTTCTACTCCCTGTCATTCGATACAATATTGTTCGGCATACTGGTAACCCGTAAGAAATCGTGAAAATAAAAAAAAAAATAGTTAATAGTGAATTGACGCAAGATGCTTGCCGTTCTTTGCTCTCCCCCTGAGATCTTCACAGAAATCCCTAGCACCCGGCGCTGGCGCTGGCGCTGTCGCAGAAACTCGCAGCCCAGCTAGTTTTTTTTTTTTTTTTTTTTTTTTGTTGGAAGAGACCACAGGCTACAGCAACTGTCTCCGCCAGCGCAGCAGCTTTAGCCAAACAGAACTCTTCTTCTCTGCATAAAAAAAAAAAAATACAGCGCCCGGTTCTCCTTGGAGTTAGCCGTAGTAGGAGCTGGCTTGATTCGCGCCCACTAACCCCAACACCATGAAAGGGGTCAAAGACAGGAGAGGGAGGAGAGAAAAGAGAGAGAGAGAAAAAAGAAAGTACGGAGTGCAGCGGAGATGCACATGATTATGATCCAGAGCTGCAGCAGCAAGCAGAGTCGCCGTAATAGGTTTATAAGAGCTCGAGAAGGAACAACAAAACGCGGCGCCCGTTTCTGCGTTACTAAACGTGGGATAAGATAAATAATAATAATTAATAAAAGCTCAAAGAGGAAGAGGTCTTAAGACTATCGTCGGTGAAAGAAAGCAGTGAGAAGGTAAGAAGTAGCTTAGTTTAGCAGATTCGCTTCGCTGTTCCCTTTTTTCTTTTCTATTTTTTATTTTCGTTTTTTATTTTATTTTATTATTTTTTTTTTTTTTTCTGTAGTGACAACTCACAGCAAAGTACAAATCAGGTAATAGGCGACGTCGTTTTTGATTATTAGTAGATTTTTAATTAATTCTCCTTTAGAATTAATTAAATTTATTTTATTTTATTTTATTTTATTATTATTTATTTATTTTCGTCCCTTACAAGTTTAGTAACTTACTACTTACTTACGCTAGTCCTCAACGATTTCCTCTCTTCTCCCCTTCCTTCTTTCCTTTTGACCAACCAACTGACAACACACGTTCCACCACTCAGACCCCTCCACACTCCTTCTTTCCATCCACTCCTCCCTCTCCTTTTTTTTTCCTGTCGTTCTTCGTTTCTATTATTCTGCGTTGTTTTTATTTTTTATTTTTCATTTTTTATTTTTCATTTTAAATATTTATTTTAATAATATTTATTTTATTTATTTTTATTCCCTTTTTAATCCTTCACTATCCTACCTACAATCTACCCTTATTCCATCAAGGTGTGAGTGATCGTGTTCCTGCCTCTGCCGTCAATCAACAAAAGAGCAGCCTTATTTTTCCTGCTTCTTTCTTCTTCATCTTCGTCTTCATCATCCCTTTCGTCACTTTGCTTCTTATTCCCTGTGTTTATTTGTTGTTGTTGTTGTTGTTTATCGTCTATGTTTCTATTGCTAATCATATCTAGATCATCTGTTTTATCTGATATTTTTGACAGCGCAGGTTTCCTTGTTGATTATTTTTAAAACAAAACACGAGCCTTGCCTACTAACTAACCTTTTAGATATATCAATATCGTCAGATTTATTTCTCCACCACTTTCTCTTATAATATCTCACTTTTAATTCCTTCGTTTCTTGTTGATATTTTTCACCTTCTCTTTCTTCCCTTCTTGTCTATACATCTTTTACTTTTTATTCCTTGATAATTTGTTGTTCTTTTTTTTTTTTTTTTTTTTTTTTTTTTTCGTTTCTCGTTTTTTTATTCATCAAAAAAAATTTATCATCCCCCCATCTTATTATCCTCTCCCCCTCCATCGCACACCTTTTTTTTTATTTTATTTTATTTTTTTTTTTTCACACAGCCCATCACATATAACATTTCATCCCTCATCGCATTCGTCACCTTTGCATTTGGACTGCCACATCATAAGGCAAATTTTTATCCCCATATCATCACCTTTGAAGAAGAAGAAGAAGAAGAAAAGCCGTCACTGTTATCATTCATCATCATCATTCACTTTCCCTTGAGCATGTCTAGCAGCCTATAACTGGTACCAATTCCCTTGATTCAATTCTTTCTCCACTCATCATCGCCCCCACTATCATCTACAGATACGTCTAACATCCTAGAAGACGTCAAAACCACAGCAAAAAGACTCGATATTCATACTCCTTAGGGTAGGGGCAACCCCCAATCCGCAAAACGTTGTCCAATCAACCTCCTCCCCTTTCAATACCCCGTCGGAGGAAGCATCCGCGTCCACTCCTTCGACACCAGATCGCAAAGAAAGCATCAAAATCACCACCAGCAGCGTCTCAGCCGACAGTTAAACCGAGGCCGCGCTCACCACGACACCACGAATCTTACTCCACTGCGCCATTTGCCAGCCCGAAGTCATCGTACTACACGGCATCCAGTAAAGCGCCTTCCTTGTCACCGTCACCGTCCCGTCCGGCGGCAGCAACAGCAACAGCGGCAGCAATAGCAACGAGAACCCTACTACCATCGACGAGCGGTTACACTCTCCGACCACAGCGACTCCAGCAGACTGGTTCTACCAGCGGCGCGGGTAGGCTACCACTACGCCGAGGAGTGGGTGCGTGCGAGGGGTTACAGACCCGGCGGTGGTTCTGTATCGCGACGAAGTCCTGGTTTCGAGGCGGTAGCGATATCAGTCGCAGGGCGAGGAAATCGATCGCTACTGGAGGACCGCGTAGCAACGGCACTAGCACGCTCGACGAAGAGGAGCAAGGGATCTACGGCGAAGGAGAAGAACTAACGAAGACGATCTAAAAACTCCGACGGCGTTTGGAGCGTTACTTGGTAAACGCAACACGCAAAACAACAGCGGTTCGTATCTTGGTCACGGGAGACACTTTTCCGTATCGACTGTTACGGCGGATAGTTATCGCGGCGGTAGCAACAACAAGAAGCGCGGACCAAGCAGTACTAGGAGCGCGCCTGAATCCGAAGCACAGCATCTGCAGCAGCTAGAGGACGAAGGAAGTCTAGCGACAGCGGAATTTTCGGAGGATTCTGAAGCGTATTCTTACGAAGACGATTCGTACAACTCTGAGGGTAGCTTCGGCAGTCGACGGAACAGGAAGAGAATTAGGAGACCGCTTTATACGGCACCGCAGTCTATCGCATCCAGCAGCATGAGTGGTTGGGGCGGATCAAGAGCGTCACGGTGGGCGCCGAAGTCGGAGGAGAACAAACCGGCCACACCAGCAGAACCATTACAGTCGAGGTCGCCGTCGAAAGTGAACGAGACGGGACCAAGTCCTATACATTCGCCAGGAATCAGCAAGATGATCAACGAGGAGTCCGAAGCGCCGTCCACAATTTCGATAAGAAGGGCCGAGACGTCGCTATTTCCGCAACTCTCGCGGGACGTTTCGGAAAACACCAGACCCGGGTGAACATGGCGTCGTTCGCGGAAGAGGACGAAGAAGCTAACCAGGAAAGCGGGAAAGTTACGCCGTCCGCTAGCTCCGCTACCACCACCCCTACGGCGCACACGAACGATTCATCGCCAACAACGTCGCCGCAGCAGAACCAGCTTAAACCGGTACCGATCTCCCTTACGCCGCGACCGAAGACGTCAGTACGGTGGAACAAGAGAATTGTCGTAATCAGCATCCCCCTCGATGCGCGATACTACGACGGCACTCTCCCGCAACCTCTAACGAAGCAAGAGGTTGACCAAAAATTCGCCCGCTACGGCGAGCAGTTTGGCGTTTGGCAATCTAAGGAAGATGTTGGTTTCGTGGGAATGAGCAAAGAGTCCTATCCGCCCGAGGATTGGGTGCATTACAGGCCGCAGGACAAAAAATACACCATCAAGATGACGGACAAGAACGAATGGGAGCAGTACGTCAACCTTCTCCGCGAAGAGAAGCTGCGCGCACTTGGAGTCGACCTTGGAGGCGGTGATCCGGTCGGTTCGATGTCGCCTACGCCCTCGCACGGCCGTGTCTCGATCCCGCTTGAAGCACAGCTGGGCAAGAACACGCCGCCGATCTATCCTAGCCATACATTCTCTCCGCCACCGCAAACGCATTCTGCGGGCAGCCACCGGAATCTGCACGCTCGCGCTTTCTCCGTGTCGCCGATCCAGATGTCTTCGCCGCTCAATTCGTCCGCGCAGCCGTTCGTTCCTTCACACGTTTTCGCCAGAGCATGTCCATCGCGAGGACGCCACCGATGTACGGAGGATGGGATCCTAACGGTATTCAGCAGCAGCCCACGCCACCCATGTACGCTGGAAGCGGTGGTTGGAGCCCTCAGTTCGGTGCTAGGAATAGCCCGGAATGTTCCAATCTCTCTCTCCGCAACCGCAACTCAACGGGGCAATGCTGCGACGAAACATGTTCATGCGCCACCAGCACAGGCCTTCGCAGCAATGGCAGACTCTGCATAGCCAGATGACGCAACAGATGACACAGCAGCAAGACGCGGAGACTCTTAGACTTAAAGCTGAGCAGGATCGCATTCTGGAGCAGCTGACTAACCCGCAGCCGTTCGTGCCACAGCAGGCACCGCCGGCGCAAGTTGCCAGCTCATTCCAGCAGAGGACTCTCGAAGCTGTTAATGAAAGCGAGGAGCCGGAGGAACCGGTGGCTACTGTGGCTACGCAGGTCCAGGAACGTGAACAACCGCCGCTCGTTACTCCTGTTCCACGACATGGCATGAACAGGCTGAGCGTAAACTTGCAGAAGGATATCCAAGGCCACGAACGCGAAGTAGCAGCTGAAGAGAAGGCTGCCGTCGAACCCATTGAGGAGCCTTCCGATGAATCTGAGAAGGAGGCCGTTCAATCGCCTGTCGCCGCTGCTGAGCCTGAGCCCGCAGTTGAGGCTGCGGTCGAAGCTCGCATCGAGGAAGAAGAGCAGCGCGCTGAAGAGAAGATGAGGAGGAAGAGGTCCAAGCAACGCAGAAGGAATCTTTGGCTGAAGAGCTCGAGCATGCTGAAGAAGTTGCTGGAGCTGAGGAGGCTGAGGAGACTGAGAGCGTGGCACACCACGAGGTTGCAGAGGATGTTCCCGAAATCAAGGAAACAAAACAAGATCTTCCAGTGGCAGTTGAGGAGGACCTCCCGATTCCCGTTGAGATTCCTGCCGAAAAGGAAGTTGAACAGCATGTTCCACTCCAGGAGCACCACGTCCAGGACCTGGCGGAGAACCTGGCGGAGAAGGAGGTTGTTCAGCCACAGCCACAAGACAACAGCATCTATCTGTTCCCGAAGATGCGCTCAGCCCCATGCCTCCATCACCCGAGCCAATGGAAGACATTGTCCCATACCCAGCACAGCCTCGCATGCCCGAGATGGAGGAAGACGTCCACTTGCACTCGCAGATCCAGGACGAAGATTCTGGAAACGAATCCGACCCCACCCAACCACACAACTACCACGACCGCTCCTTCTCACAGATCTCCGGCCACTCCAGCCGCCTGCCTGCCTTCCTCCAGAACTCGCAATACCACAGCCGCCATACTTCCTACCAAGATCAACAAGCGCAGCCTATTCGGTTGGCGCAGGAGTTCAGCCCCATCGATCCTATGGATCATACTGCTATCGGTATGCTCAACGCTGGCACATGCTCAGCGCCGAACTTGCTGGTCAGATGAACCTCGGAGACGATCTGAGCGAGGACGCGAGAACGAATCTGTCGGACATCCATACGAACCCAAGCGAGCCGCCGAGCCCGAGCAGAGGGTACGCGCAAACCCGTCCAGCAGGATTGGAACGCTGCGCCACAGCAGCACGCGTTTACGTCCGCTGGGCCTACGAAGTTCAATGCCGAAGCCGCCGAGTTCCGCTTCGGAGGTGGCGCCGACGAGTTCAACTTTACGCCCGCGTTCAATTCACCGCCGGCGTTCAGACGTCGTCCTACGCTGGAGGGTACCCGCAGCAACAGCACACGCGGGTGGGCAGTGGAAGCGGGTTCAATGTTTCCGCCCCGGTATTCACGCCGAGCGGCTTCGTTCTCCTGCTACCCAGCAAACGCCGCAGACGCCGCAGACGCCGTTCAACTTCAGCAGCAACGGCAGCTTCGATCCGGAGGTGCCCACGTTTACTCCTCGAAATGGGTTCCGCGTTGGAGCCGGTCGCCGATCCCATCTTCAGCAGCCCATTCCAGTACCGTGACATCGCTGATGAAGACCCCGAAGAGATCATCATGCCTCCGCCGCGGACGAAGGCTATTCCTATTATCAAGCCAGCATCAGAGCCAGGTGAGGACGCGGAAGATGGCGATGATTCCGCGGACCGACCAGGGAAGAGGGCAGGGCTAAGAGGCTTTCGTCAAGAGTACCGATCAAGATGAGGAAGACAGTGGCATTCCGCTGCTGCAGCAGATGGCCATGGAGAAGGAAATCCGCGACAAGGAGCACCGCGAGGAGTTGGAGCAGAAGATGGAAGCCCATTACAAGTTCCTCGCTAACCCGTTTAACGTTCCTCTCCCCGTCGAAGAGCTATCGGATGACGAGTACGACGACGATCTGGAGGATGACCACCCGCGGTTCGAGAGCTACACTGGCAACGAGGCGGATATCCGACGCGAGCAGGAAGAAGACGGTAAGTACGTCTTCAAGGTACCCGCAGAGCGTTCTTCGTTCGCGATGGCGAGGCCCACGAGCCCCTGGGCGAAGCCGCAGAAGAAGGATGCCTTCGGTATCATCGACGTCGACGACTTTCACTTCCGCGATATGTCCGTCGACCAGGCGCAGTATGCCGCTGCCGCCGTATCTCTTCCTGAACCCAGGGAGGTACACCTCAACAAGGTATCCCCGCCGCCACGCCGGCCGATGAGACGATTCCGGACGTTCCGCGGTCAAGAAGGGATTGTCTGCCGCCGCACCCGCGTTCAACCCCGCCGCTGCGGAATTCAACTTTGAATTCACCGCACCGCCGTCGCTCGAGAGGAAGGCGAGCGTACCGAACAGGAGCCCGCAACCTGGCTTGCTCACGAGCAAGTATTCTCCCCGCATGAGCCGTCGCCGCCGCGCCGAGCCGGCACCGAAGCCGCCGATGAACGGTTACCAGTCCTGCCGAAGCCCGCCGCGGACGAACTCAACGAGACGTTCAACTTTATGTTCACGACCGGACAGCGCGAAGGTGACTCGCTCGAACCTGGTAGGGCGGATACGCCGTACTCGCGCAAGATGGCCTCGGATGCTTCTCACAGGAGCAACGCGCCGTCGCCGTCTCCGAGGCGCATGGACCAGTTCATGCCGCATAGGCCCGCTAGTTTCTCGCCCGACGAAGATGAAGGAGCGCGTATCGCACAACGGCTCGCGGAGGAACACCGCCGACCTAGCAACATCCCCGACGTCCAGGTGACGACGAAGACAGCGATTGGGATAACATGGTTGAGGGCGATCAAGAGGATCGTCTCCACCGCAGCGCATTCTTCGATAACCAGGTTGAAGGACTCGTCGGTGGTCTTTTGGAGAGGAGGTTGAATCCTGTTGAGCGCAGCCTGCACGCGATTCACGAAGCGCTGCAGGACTTCTCGCCTAGACGTAGGAGCAGACAGCGCGAGGAGGACGTGCAATCCGACGCCGACGACGAAGACGATGAGGAAGAGCACGTGCTCCAGTTCGACGGCAGGAGTCCGCGCCGCGGTTCCAGGAAGCTGGAGAGGATGAGGAGCGTCGTTCGTGAAGCGCTCGCTGCGGAGAGGGAGACGTGGGCGCAACAGCAGAATACAACGCGACGAGGGAAGAAGCGATTCTCGAGATTAAGCAAGCGCTCAGGGACCTCACGGAGCAGCAAAAGGCACTCGCGGCGCAACGACTTGCTGTTACAGCTGACGAAGAGAGGAGGAGCGTTAGTAGGGAGCAAGACCATTCCGATGCTATCGCGAAAGCGGAGTCGGCGGAGGTCAGGTTCAACGCGCTCAGCATGGCGTTCGAAGATTCCAGCGCCGCTTGGACGATGAGGAGAGGATGCGCCGCGAAGCGCAGGAGCACGCGTTCGAACTCGAGCGGAGACTCAAGGCCGCAGCTGAAGAAGCAGAGAAGGCGCGCATCGAAGCAGAACAGCAGAAGGAGCTCGCGGAGGAACGCGACAGGCGCCTACGCGTTGTCGAGGATAAGAGGCACCAGACGCAGATGCGGACTTCGTTACTCGAGGGTGCGCATTCTAGTCTGCAGAAGAACATTTCCGAACTCACGGGCCAAAACGCGAAGCTCCAGGGTATGCTCGCCGAAGCTGAGGCTCACAATTCGAAGGGTAAGAAGGAGATCGAGAGCTTGGAGGAGGAGAATAAGAGGTTACGGCATGCGATTGAGAGTCTCGAGGCTGGCATTGCGGAGTCTAGGCGCCTTCACGAGGCTTCTGCTGCCCGCCACGACCACTTGCAGGAGCAAGTCGCCAAAGCGACGACGGAGATCGAAGACAAGCAGGCACGTTGGAGGGAGAAGGGCGCGAACCTGCGGAAGCGTATCGAACTGCTCGAAGCCCGCTCGATTCGGAACTCAAGGTCAAGGACGCGCTGGAGGACGAGATCAACCGCCTCGGCCGCGAAGAGAAGAACGCCGTAAGACTCAAGGTCGAGCTGGAGCACATGGCGAAGATGAAGGAGAAGCTCGAGCTCGAGTGCGAACGCATGCGCGAGGACGAACGGGAGGCGATCCGTCTGCAGATCGAACTTGACCAATCCAGGCGCGACAATTACAGGCTCGAGGAGCTTACCGTGAGACTCAGGAACGAGATGATCGAGCACGAGCGCCGTGCCGCCGCGCTGAAGCAAGACGTTGAGAGCGCGAGGGAGTCCGCGAGGGATCAAGTAAACCGCGTCACCATGAGCCTGCAGCAGGACATCGAGAACGCGAATAATCAAGTCAACGCCGTCCGCGCTAACCTCGAGCAGGAGATTGATAATCTACGCTCTGAATCGACAGGGTTGTTCTAGATGCTGATACTGCCAAGGAAAGGCATAAGATGCAGATCGACGAGCTAGAGGAGAGCAAGCAGGCTGCGATCAAGGAGCAGCACAGGCGCTACGAACTCCAGCTCGAAGACCTCAAGAACCAGAGCGAGCGCGCGCTGAATAACGCCACCGAGACGCGCAGCGGGAGAACGATTTCCTGTCGGAACGGTTGAGCCTCGCGCACGCTAATAGCCAGGGAATGAAGGAGAAGATCTCGATACTAGAGTCACAGCTGGATATCGCGAAGAAAGCCGCGCAGGCTGCTGCTCAAGCCGCACGAAATGCGACGAGTTCGACGCCGCAGCCGCAGACCCAGGATATGTCGAGGGAGAACAGCGTCGCGTTGGCACGAAGGTGTCCACGCAGGCGCTCCGGGAGTCGCTTGCTGTCTTGCAGGAGCAGTTGCAGGAGCGGGAGTCGAGGATCGAGCAGCTGGAGGCGCAGGCTGCGAAGCAGGAAGCATTGAAGGACCAAGACCACGAGGTTATGTTCCTGAGGGAACTCCTCGGTGTGCGCGTTGGAGAGTTGGAGGATATCGTTAACCAGCTCGGAAAGTCGTCGTTCGATCGTAATGCTGTCCGCAACGCGGCGATAGACTGAAGGCGAATCTCCAGATGGAGCAGCAGGAGCGCGAACGCACGCGACAACTCGGCGCATCCGTCGAGCGCGGCAGTACTTCCACTGCTGTTACTTCAACCGCCGCATCTGCCGCGGGCGCCGTATCCGGCATGGCTGCTGCGTTCGCGAAGGGTGCACTGGGCGGTCTCAGGAAGACGAAAGCGAAGTACGACGACCCGAATTACGTCTCCGTAGCTTCCCCGTCCGCTAGTAGTCCGCAGCTGGGTTACTACAGCAGCAGCAACGCCTCGAACGTCTCGCTAAACAGCAACAGCCAGACTACACCACACCGTCGAGACCGAATACTTCGCAGTCGACGACTAGCGCTAGTGGATTTTTGACGGGGTTACTGACGCCGCCGACGGGTTTGATGGGGAGAGTAGTTGCAAAACCCAGCACGACGTTACCGCAGGATAGGTTCGTGCTGCACACGCAGAATCAGCACGTTAAACCGAAACAAGCGCAACAGCAGACGCAGCAAAGTCGTTCGCGTACGATGACGATGCGGAGAGCGGGAGCGTGCTGTCGGGGGGATTTTACGATGAGGATCACGTTGAAGAGGGTAGTGTGATCGGAACGCCGAGGGCCAAGCATGGTCGGGTGGCGTCGCAGGTTTCGAACGATAGCTTCGGGGATGAGGATGATGAAGAGGGGAGCATGCCGCCGGGGTTTGCGAGGAGTAGTCCTTACATGAGGCGGTGATAAGAACGAAATTTTTTTTTTTTTTTTTTTTTTGGTTTGAAGGGCGTTTTGATAAACGTTATACATTCATTTCGGAAGCTTGTTTTTACTTGCTTTTTTGAGTTTCCCTTTTCTTTTGTTATAGACCGTTTCGTGCCGAGCTTCAGTTTTCTTTAAACCTTTTTTCCTTTGTCATTTTTTTTTTTTTTTTTCATTCATTTTGAACCCATTTCGACATTCAGATTGACACTACATCATCACAACACACATCACATTAGGGGTTCACTCACGTCGTTTGTCACGACATTTACGACCGTTCGTTTTTTAATGACGGGGAGTAAAATTTTTCCTTTGTTTTTAGTCTTTCTTTTTCGATCTAATAATTTCCTTGTGTTATAATTTTTCTTAATTTTCCTTATTAACAATCGTTGGTTTTTATAAAGAGATCCGGCGCTCGCACTTCTCCTTTTGTTTATTCTCCATCATTTCCTTTCCTTTCTTTTATAATTCACTATACATATTACAGTATTTCACTTTTAATTCTGTTTTTTTGTCCTATCTTGCAGAGCTACTTTTCCATCTAATTTTTTCGTTTCTCGTAATATAGTTTTTGGTTGATTGTTCTAGCTAGTGCTTTGCATAGTTCGTTCGTTGTATATTTGTTAGTCATTACAGATGCGTTTTGTTTTATAACTTGTTTGTAGTAGGTTCGAAATCGCAAAAACAATTGAAATAAGTTAATAACTACATTGCTATGGCTAGAGTTGGGTCCGTGAGTGATATATGTCTTTGGCGGAGTATATCTTGGAGGTGCTGGTTTATCCAATCCCCTTACCTCGATGTGAAGTAAAAAGGTTTATCGAGCGCAGTCCCCCCTTTACGTTAAGGATTGATTTGACAGCTGACTTTTATAAGTCGTTGTCTGGCAAGGTAAGCCATTTATCCTATGCGCCTAAGATTCTCGCATTGCAGTGAATTTATCTGCCGCCGCTTCCTTGTTAGGTTAAGTTAGGATTTACGGGGCCATTTGGAACGTGATTAGCGCTATCCTTGGGAGAGAGCTAGAGGGGCTACGTTGTATCGCGAGGTACATGAAGTCCTTCTGAATTTTTAGTGCTATGTAACTTGTTTCCTTTGGGAAATACTTCTGTATGTTCTGAACGCTGTTGTTTCTTAGAACTCTTATCCCTTCTTTCCGTTTCTTTCCTTTTTTTTTTATATATATATATATAAAAAAAAAGGTGGGTAGCTCTTTTTGGCCACTTCCCATTTTCTCCGTTTTCCATGCTCGAAACGCTTGGTTACGTGTTTACTGTATTCGTTCATTCACTTTTTCTTCTTAGCATGATGTATATTTCGATTCTTATGCTACTGGAATACTTGGGTAGTTTATTTCTTTCATTTCTTATATTATTGCTTCTTCTGGACGTGAAGTACCGGCTCAATTACATACAATTTCCTTTTAATGAAACCTGATTCTTGTTTTCTCCCTTTGATACCTGTCTAATTATATTTACTATTCTGTGAATTACAAGGCACGTCTAGATTATGAATTAGGCCGGCTGGAGCAAAAGTCTCGCGGATAGCGCACAATTGATGCTCAACTGCTGTTTATATTTTCCGGCGTCGGTTAACCGTTCTATATTTATATTTTGACGTACGATGCTGCTCGGTCCTTCGTAAAACCTGATCTATTTATGTTGTCCGTGGGGACTGCCAAGGTCTTTGACGGAGTTATGAAAATATCGATAAATTTTTTTTCTTCGTTGTTCTTTGGTGAATAGTATGCCAGCTCCTGAGTAATTGAGCGGCGCTCTGTGAGCCAGCCATGTGTGACAAAGCTTTTTTTTCTCATAACCGTAATATGAGGAATATTCGAGAAGTAGCTAGTATACCATTTGGTTATTCTCTAATCTAATGACCCTTGTCTATGTCCTTATTAAGTGTCTTTCCGTTAGACGGAGTGCTCGTGAAAATGCGGTTATGACCTCTTTCCTACGTTGTCTACAGAGTCGATATGCATGTTTGATGTTTTGCTTTAACCAGTCTCTTCGCGAAAGGAGTGAGAAACTTACTATCGCGGAGTTGCGCTTTCTTTCTTAGTTGCTTTGTGCTTCGGTGGTTTCATCTTTTGAGTATTTCAATTCTCTCCGCTAAATTACTATCACGATAGATGCGACATAGATTGGTTTAAATGAAATTATCGTGCGTCTTTCGTCGTTCATTTTCGTTGCCATTGGTGAAGGATATCCTACTCGCCGAAACGATTTCTTAATACTCTATCCTGGACACGATTGATATTTCTTCGTAACTATAGCCCTGAAGTTAGAGACGAGCTATCATCCATCTCCTTCTTTTTACCGTTTCTTGTTTGTGGCTTTATCGACTTCTTATTTGTTCTTATTTGAGACGCGGAGTAATTAATGAAATTATCGTACGTTTCGTACGCGTCTTTTGATTTTTCCGTGCTCGTTGTTAGTATCTTGTTTAACGAAGCAGGTTATTGAACGCTTTATATGCCATGCATGGCTTAGATTTTTTTTTTTTTTTTTTTTTTCAAAAAAAAAAAAAAAAAAAAAAATAACCGTAATATGACAATGGCCGAGCAGCGCGAGTATACTATTTGACTGGGCTGTATTCTGTTACTTTTTTGTGTCATTTATCGTTTTCTCTTGACCAATTGCAAGGGAAAAGATAATTATGACCCGGCGGCCTTGACGCGGTGTTTCTTACACTGTATACGACAGAAGAGACACTGGAGTTGTGATGCTTGCTTCAATACCTTATTCTGCCTGCTATGGAACGAAGTTTCTATGGGAAAAGACTGAAGTAGTATCTCTCGACTTCAGCTCGTATCGTAACGGGTTAAACATAGCTGATGCATGGCAGCGTATCGCTTCACGTCGACCGATTCTTTTGATATCGCGCTACCAGTACTGGGCTTTTATTATCTCTCGTTATTGTTCTTGATCTTCTTCTTTGCTTGTTTGACAGCGTTACTGTCTATCTGCGCTGTAGTGCTCATACGTCTTATGGGTAGCGGAATTCTTTTTGGTCGGTGCTAGATTATGTCAAGATCTTCTAACATCCTCATTAAGCAGCTTGCGTAGTATGTTGTTGCGGGAACTCAATTGCGACAGTTTTCAGTTATAGAGTGTGATGCAGTCGTGAGTTTTCCTGGCCGTGAATTATCTATATTGCTTCTAACTGGATTGTTACTGGAGGAATTATGTCATGGTCTTTCCCGTTGCTTGCTGCTACGTTTAGTTGCCTTAAATATGTTCCGTGTGATTGTCAATTCCGTGCCTATGGCTCCTGCGGCGCGAGCACACCAGTGGAAACTTTCCGATAGTTAGCGTGTCAGCCTACTGGAAAGAATTATCAAATCCTCCGAAGTAAGTTTGAGGATATCTGGCAATATTCGACCCTCATGATACACGTTCATGTTTCTTTGCGAGGTAGAAATGTCTGGTGGGAATTATCCTGGGTCTCGAATTTTCCGCCTTTGTAGTTATCTCGGGAGTCATTGTATCTCTTTATCATGGAATTTATATTCTTAGAGTAGCCAAGAAAATTATTGTAATTCCTCCAGTGGATGCCAGCGCGAATTAAATATCGTAAGAGAAGAGTTGATGGTAAAGTGTGCCGATAGCGTTGCCCGTTATACAAGCTAATTCGTATCGTAGGAGATCAATTTGACTTCCTTTCGTGCAAATTTCATAAGTTGTCCAAGATGGTTGCCATGCCATAATATGGAGGTATCGGAGGTTTAAAGTTTGCAAGCTGGAAGAGTGCAATTGAGTAAGTTTATCGGAAGCGAATCTGCCTGGGAGCCTAGTGCTATATGTGACGCGAACGTCACGTTTGCGAGTAGGTGATATAATTTCCCTACGAAATAACTGATAGTATTCATAAAAGGTGGTTACGAAACTTCTTGGAACGACGCTTGGAGGAAGAACCGACCTCGAATGGTATTATCGAGGATAGGAACAAGGTGTTTTAGGACCTCTTATCCGCATGCGTGAAGTTGCCACTCGCGTCTATGGCAAGTCAATCGTAGAGTATTCCGGTCATGTAGTATTTCCGATTCAGATGATTACTTTAAATCAATTATTCTCTGATCTTCGCAATATGTATCGTAAGTATGCGTCTTGAGGACGTGGTATGGTTTCTGGGTGACTTTTACGTTCATACTGGAGGTTGCATCTGCTTCAGGCATTCTATCGTTTCTAGAATTGTAACTGCGAATGAATTCGATTCGATAACAATATGCTCGGAGTTGCGGTCTGGAATACCATGCTTTGGGAGACGCTTCGTATCACCTTTGCACGTCATTCACATTTATAAAGAAGTTAGTTATTGGCTATTTTGCTTATGAACTTGCTTTGTCCTTTCGGGAATTTTTTTGAATCAGTGAGCAACTACTTAATAATATGGATAGACGTGGATTAAGGGCGATATGCCTGGTGTATAATTCCATTTCTCTAGCTTGCGGTTAGTAGCACTCCTGAAAAACAGGATCTGGGTCTGGTTACCCATGTTCAAAACTATATTGAGGATGATGAGATAATATTTTATAATACTTCAGCTCAAAAACGTTAGTATTGTTCTCCATACACCATCGCTACTGGCATGCTTTTGTCATATTCAGTTTCGACATCTTGTCTGTATCTAAGCCTAAGCATTCTGCTCTTTTATGTGCTCTGCAGAGTCGGCACTCGCTCGGTCACGTCAGGAGCGGCTTTGTGCATTCGCATCGCTCAAGCTATATAGAGCCTTACTACTTAGAGCCCGTAATACGAGTGGCGTACGTAGTCTACCTTCAGGAGTATTCAGCATTCCAGCTTCTTTCTAGTGACTATCGGCCAGTTTGTTCCCGTTCGATTATGGTTTGTGGGGGCCTTGAAAAAGCGTTTTTGGACTCTAGATTTCGTACCTTGGTTTAAGTCTTGGGTTTGGAGCAATTCAAATTCGCCTATGACTTTTGGACAACAAGCGCATATGAGCCGAGATCTATCTCCCATTGTTATAGGTTGATGGGAATGTGGAGGCAATCTCCCGGACACGGACGGTAGCGCAGTTCATTGTTTTTGATGCCTTGGAGGATCATTCGAGCCATACGGTTGTACACGTCGCGTAGTCTATCGAAGATAATTATCCAACGTCTTCGCAGTGGCAAAATTAAGTATACGTGGTCTGCCTATAGCTATACATCGCTTAAATGAATGATTCCGCCTCACACGCTCTGTCGATACTTACGCTGCCGCGATTAATTAGGGTCGACGCTTGTCGTAACCCTCCTCAGTCGTTTCTTCTTAATCATGATCTTCGGGGTACGAGGATGGTTAGGGTTACCTAATTGGCCGTTCTAATATCTTGCAAGCGAAATCCCTGTTTTTGCAATATCGCTGGTCCGAACATTCTTGAAGACTTGATAGCCAATTATGTAGTCTTCTTGGCTACGGTGCGTTGGATTCCAGACAAGCCATTGAGCTTGCATACGTGGATATGCGATGTACTAGGCGAGCTGATGCGTGTCTGCTTCATAATCTTCCGGCGGTGTCTGAGCAGACTTATCAGGCGAAAGGCCGGTCGCGTTCTACGTTGCCATCTACAAATATGGCTTGAGCTTGTTCCTAGCTTCAGCATCCCAGCTTGCGTGTTTCTCTTTGAAAACTTATATCAATTGTAGATGTCTCTGCCCGTGTCTATGAAAGCTTAGTTCGTCCGGTGAATTTATGGGATTTGCTGTAGCTGTAGATTTCACTATGATGTGGTCTTTAGTAGAAGACGAAGCATAAAGCTCTCTGTGCATTACTATGCACCCGAGGTCTTCTTCAGCAATAAAAATCTGTTCGTCGGCGGTTCGGATTTTCCAATACGCCTTACGATTCTTTAACGTATACTTCGAACTCACTTCGAAGAGGAATTACTCGTCGCTATCGAAGGGGCTTTGAAAGATCAATAGCTCACCGATATCTGTGTTCATAGATTGTTAGTAGTAGATTGAGAAGTGCCGTCGTCGTATCCTACGTGCAGACTGCTCCTTTTAGAAGAAATAGCTCTATACACTTGTTGATAATGACTTCCCTTACGCATTACCATGACCAAGCTCTCGCTAACGGTTGAATTACTTTTTATCCGTGTCAACTTCGGAACTCCATTGAGGGTAGCAATTTTGTAAAGATTTATACATCCAATTGACGGCAGAGTTTAAGACTTGTCGATATTGCGTATCGTCGGGACGTGATCTGAGTTGTTCAAGGATGTAACCGACATCTTCTCGAGCAGACACCTTGAAATCGATTTACTACTGTTCTAAGCGTATGGTAACGCGGTTGCTGTCGCTGTCATTGTTCTTACCCACAGTATGTTGTCTAGTGATGTTTCGAGTATAGATTTATACACCGTATCTAAAGGAAAGATTCGGAATCAAGTAGTATACACCGGAATCGAAAAAGAAAATGAAATCATTTACCGAGTCGGTATCGCTGTGCGCTTCTACGGGTATTCTTCAATGTTATTGGCGGTTCGGATAAAGTTTAGAGGCTGTACGCTTGGATAATGTTTAGTGGAGAATCAGAGGACGTTTTAGTCTTGGAGAAGGCTTCTAATGGTATTCGAATAGTTTAGAATGGTCATTACTCCTTAAGTAAAGTGTATATAGCTATACGGTGTTTTGGAGAAGTATTTTCGCTGGTTTGGCGCCTTTTTTTTTTTTTTTTTTTTGGCTATTTTTATCCTGAGAGATTTCCAGGCGAATTCCCGTGGGAAGTTTTTCGTTTTTTTTCCCTCTCTCATCAGCCACGTAATTCTTCTCCTTCACCTCTCTCTCCAAAAAAAGAAAGAAAAAAAAAAAAGCTACTGGGATGCGAATAGCTTTCTAACTCTTACTATGCTTTAATGGATCAATATCTTTATATTTACTTTAAATCGATCATTAAACTAAATTTCCCAAGCACGAGAGCAGATTTGCTGCCTCTTGCAGAGGTCACTGATACGTTATAAATTGACTGGTTCTAGAACCACGGGATGTCTGCCGAGAAGATTTGCTAACACGCTGTTGACCCTATTACTATTATTGATTACTATATACTACTGTTTACTAACTGATAGATATGCTGGAATCTGGTAGACCTAAAAATTGTTTTTCTTTTACGAGCAAACTCCGGTAAACACACCCTTAGAAATTAACCTCACGCGAAAGGAACACCGTCGCTGTGCAAACAAAGGAAAAAAGAAGAACAAAAAAAAAAGAAAGAAAAGAAAGTAGTAAATCGAACCTGATGAATAGATATATCGAAAGAGAAAGAAAGAAATGGAAATAAGATATCAGGAAAACGAAGATATATTGAAAAATGAAAGAGATGGTATCATGCAATGAAAAAGACAAAACGAAGGAGAAGAGATGTAAAAGATGAAAGAAAGGAAATTCAAAGAGAGTAGGTATATGATTATAGGAGAAATAGAGATAAAAGAGAGGCTTAAGGAAATGACAGTGAGTTAAAGGAAAGAAGAGAGAGTTCAAGGAAATAATAGAGATCAAATGAAAGAAGCGAGATTTGATAAAAAGAAAGAGATAGCCAGAGGAAAGAAGACTTATAGAGAAAGAAAAGAGATGGTAAGGAAGCAATAGGATATAAGTGAAAGGAAAGAGGTATCAAGGAAAGAGTATTAGAAATGAATGGAGATTTTGAAGGGAAAAATATATGAAAGGAAAAGATATTTAAAGAATGTGAGCATAGATAGGCAGAAAGGAAACGAATAAGTGAACGAGATTAGTCTCAATCCTGCGGGACCGCCTCCTAGGCGCCAAAAGGATCCAGACTAGTAAGCTCCCCATGAAAATAATATTAAAAATTACAATCGATCTAATTTCAATATATAATATAAAAACGCCTTGTCTTTAACAAAAGAAAAATGATTTTGTTGCGGAATATTGATCATGCTTTCACATAGCGTGATAAAAGTCCTGACGCGTCCCTACCATCTTGAGTGCCGTTTCGCAGTCGTTCATGAAATCGTCGCTTCCAAATCATGCTGCTGTAAGACACTCTGCGGAACCTTCGGAGGCTGTTATTAAAAGCCGTAGTCTGCTGTAAAATCTCCTCCGGCGAGGCTTGCGAGACTTTCGGGAAGACTCTAAGGGTAGGAGCCTTCGGCTCCGGAACAGGCGGAACGGCTTCTTTCTCTAATTTACCCAGACCGAAGTCTAGAAAACCCAGTGATGGTGACGGTTCGGCGGGTCAAAATTTAAAGAAAACTCCAGGATAGCTCCGGTGATATTTCCAAGGAGGCCAGTGTATCCTTGGATTCAGACCTGTAATGGATACCAGCGTCTAGCTCACCGGCTTCCAAATCTCGTTGGAAGATG
This sequence comes from Pezizomycotina sp. ARF18, assembly GCA_002224055.1. Taxonomy (NCBI): domain Eukaryota; kingdom Fungi; phylum Ascomycota; species Pezizomycotina sp. ARF18. The sequence continues at coordinate 322,693 of AZLU01000018.1, read as the reverse complement.
CCCGTATTCCTGCTGCCGCATTGCTTCTCCTTTGAATTAACGCAGTGGCAGTGTCCCGTATGGAGCGAAAGAGGGGCTTCGCGAGCACGGCAGGGCGGCGCCAACCATGACGCCGTTTGCTTCCGTCACGCCAAGTATCAATGGTGTCGTCGTCATCAGGCTACGTCATGTCATTCTTGCGAAGAATCTCGCCGGAGATAGCCGCACGAGCGACGCTTATAATAAAGACACTGAGAGGACAGATCCGGTCTTGTTAGCTAAGGAATCAAAAATCTCTAGAACAGAGTAAGTACTAGTGAAGGGTAACATACACAAAGCCGAAGCCAAATAAGCAGTATAATCCGTGCCGCTGTTGTTTAGTAACATTCGCACCTCTAAAGATGAGAAATGGCAGTGTAAACGCGAAGAGATCCGTAATTGCGTTAAAAATAGACGAAAAGAGGAAGAGCCAAAGCTTTAGTGGCCTGTAGTTCGGGGAGAAAACCTCTCCGATTGCTAGGCATCCCTTCCCATTTTCGAGTCTGATATCTCGGGGAGGCCAGCACGGGAGAGCGAAGCCAAACGAGCGCAATGGTAGCGATACCATTACAACGAAAAGACGTGGATGATTATGCGAATAATCCTGGTCTTTGACTGGAAGACAAACGCCTGAATGTATAAAATATCGACAGGCGGCCGGCTGTTGCTTGTAATGCAATGAATGCACAATTCGACGCGAGTCCGATCTAATACTCACAAAATTATGAATTAGTTAGCTTTGGGTGCCTTACCACTAGAATAATCTGCTTTGTTTTCATTGTCTAAACCTACCAGATTATAGCTATTGGCCTGCAGTTCCGCAAGCTCCCTTTCCATTGCGTCTTCTGAGGAAGTCGGAAGTGTGGAGCCATTCCTCTGATGGACCAATAACTCAGGGATATTTGCTGTGCCGACGGGTCAGTCTACTGTACTATCATCGAGCGAGTAAAAGGAGGCGTAAAGAATGCGCAATAGGAGCAACAATTGAAAACATGCTGGTGCAATAAGAGGCATACCGAAGTCCCAAGAGAGGTAGGATGCAATCCTAGAATCTTGAAAGCAACATTCAAATCAGTTTCATGCTCATGCAAAGTAAAAAGGATAACTAACTTTGAGGCATTAGCCGATTATGAACGTACATCGACAACAGAATAAACCCTTCAGTCGAGTTGTGAAAAGTCAGCTTTGGAATGCTTATGCTTTAAAGTATAATATATAGAAAGAATTTGAACGAACAGTCGTCGATAAACCAGTGCTTTAACAGGCATCTGCGCGAATGTAGAGCTCCCGAGAACGAACCCCGTTCCCACGAGGGTAAGTAAGGTTGCGATTACTAGCTGCTTCTTCTCGAAGTCTGCTTCAGCGAGCAACCGCGCCTGCCATTGTCAACCATTCGTGTCGTTGTTTTATTTGCGAAAGAAGTAAAGGGAAACTTGACTTCTCGATGTCGATGAAACTTCAAAGGAACATAGGAAAAGATCGAAAAAATCAAAACAAGTGAATGAATTGAAGGCCGGCCCTCAGTGAGAAAGGGATGTGTTCCAGCACGGAAAAGTGAGTTATTGAATGAATGTTGATTGACAGTCCGAGAATCTGGAGAGATTCCATTGACTGAGGGAGGGAAGCATATATATATCTTCGTTACTGCATGAGTTGCGATGAGAGCCTCCGATCATCAAGATTAATAAGAAAAGCAAAAATACATATCAACCTTCTGGGCTATAGTCCTATCGCCATATCTGTCTTCAAAGATATCTGGAAAGCAAATGTGACGATCCTCAGACATACCTGGAAACTAAATTTTCGAGAAGATACCCAGTCTCTCTAGGCATGGAGCGCGGCACTTTCCTGCTCACTCTAGGTTAAAGCGCAACTCTGAGATAAAAGTCTTTTGTTCCTGCCATTTCTTTTTCCATTCATACTTGGAGATCGTATCTTCGGAGAGAAGTTTCAGGGCTGAAAAGGTCATGACTTTTCTCGCCCAACTTCCTTTCTAAGATGTCCAGCAAAACACGTTTCTTCCTTACATCTTCCAGTTGCGCAGAGAACCATTTAGATCCTGGTACCGAAAATAGTCTGGCGCTCGCATGCCATTTGCCGAACCCTGCAGCCTTTTTAGAATTGACAGGTATTTTAACGGTTTTGCACAATAATCGACGGACCGGGGGCAGGGTGATCCCTTCGTATGGTCAATGCATTGCTGGATCCCTGAAGCGAGGGCTCAAAGAGGGGTTCTCAAGCGACTGCCCATGGGAAAGCGACCCAACAATGGGGTGGGATATACCCTCGACATGTAAACTGCGAAGATATAGCGCGAAAAATAGAGCATCCAGTTCGTATTCGCAATTTTCTTGCGAGGCTGGCATCCTCAGCGCATCTTTTTTTAGGGTTAGGTTGCCAACTGGCCATACTGGTGATAGCCGCTGCGTTTTTGGCGGCTCAAGACATAAAGACGACGATAAGCGTTTCGTTTATGTATTTTCGACAACTTGATGCAATTGGGCATGAAAATATAGCAGCACTTATAGTCCTGAAGCCAAATATATATTTGGTTTCGTGTCGCCGGATTCCAGATTTGAGCGAAAGCCCTGGAGTGCTCCACAGAGGAGAACATATCGAAATATTAAGGGCAAGTGAAGGAGGTGAAGGTGGGCGCGATATATTGATATCTCGTGGTCGAAATTTCCACTCCGATCTAAGAAGGATCAATCAGCACTCAGTGGCCTGTTATTAGTAACCCTTAGGAAGTAATATCCAGCCAAAACTTAGAAGGAAGACGGAAAAATAGCAGATAGTTTACCGTCCCAGACGCTTGCTTTGTCTCTGTTCCTGGGTACCTGTCACGGAAGGGTATCCATTAATAGCAATAGATATTTCCCTGTGCTCCCTTACTTTCATTCTCGTAGTTGATAGCATTTCGATAAGCTAGCGAGATTACTCACACTGCATTCTAGCAGAAGTCTTTATTCCAAAGGGAAGTCAAGGCATGATTAGCCGGTTTCCAAGGTATGAGTTGGCAGGTCGAGGGCAACAGTTCGAGGACTACTCGCCGACTGTGCTTTCGATGCCCAAACATGATGGCAAAGGGACCAGGTTTGCTGATCATTTGTAAAGAGTGTAGTATTCAAATTCTATACGAATAAAAGTGGAATGATTTCGGTTTTTTTTTTTTCGGCAAAGTTTGTCGCATTGCTATGATCAAAGGATGCAACGTATAGAGTGAAGTAGAGGATATCTGAACAAATAGTATAGTTGGTGAGAAGCGACGAATATGTTTCTCGGGGGGGTTGATGAGGAGTTGATTTATTTATTTATTATTTAAATAAATAAATAAATAAATAAATAAATAAATAAATAAGTAAAAAGTCACCGGAAAGAGTATGATCGACCGCGTACTTTATTTTTAACAATAAGTAATATAATCTTGCTAATAAATCACAAAAGGGGCTTCGGGCAGAGCTTTCTTGCTTTGTAAATACTTCCCTTAATTCATTACACTGCTATATACATACAACTCCACGAACGCCGCCTGATACCATGAAGAAGCACTTCTACTCCGAGCGGATATCCATCGTAACTGAAATCGAAGATATCAAAAAGAGATAGAAAAAATAACGTGCGGACAAGACCTCCCTGAGCGTTAACTTCATAGACGTTGAACAGAAAAACTGACAAAATGCTCACTATATACAGGTATTTAATCATATAAAAGAGGCCAGACCTACTCAAACCTACCCTTGCCTCACCAGCTTCCTCGCGACGGCAAACTGCAATCGCGGCCGCGAGAGTACAAACTTCCTCCCAAAGGAGCAGTCGAGACGGACTTCCTCCTTCTCACAAACGGCACCGACACCGGCGCCCTATCCTCCTCAACCTCATACCCGTACTCATCCTGATACTCCACCTCAACCCCCTCCGCCTCCCCTCATCCTCAACAACATACCGAAACTGCCTCTTCCAAAACTTCTTCTCCAGCCCACTGTCACCCAACCCCAACCTACAAACATCCCCCACATCAATTGGTAAATCCATATCGTCCCAGCTCCCCTCCACTAAATCAAATATCTCTCCGGAACGCCGATCTCGTAAAGTATCATGAATAATCTTCTACACTTCCACAGTATCCACTGCGAGAGCGTTGTATCCGTTAACGCGGACGCGTCCATGAGCGGTTTATCTAGCCGTTTATTATCATTATCGCAGAGTGTTGCGTGGAGGAAGGAGGGTGTTATTTGATCGTAGGAGAGAGCGTTGGTGTTCGAGGGGAGCGGATTTTGGAGAGGAGAGTTTATTGACGATGAGTGCTTGATTGATGAAGAGCTGAAGAGGAGGAAGTAGAGGAAGTAGTTGATGTAGAAGAGGAGGTGATGGAGGTAGTAGAGAGAAAATGGGAATAAGAGTCGGAGGCGCTGCTGTTGCCGCGTACGGATGGCGTGGGCGTTATCGGCTGTTGGCGACGTGCTGGGGTGGTGTATGCTGCTACCCCTGCTCTGCGTTTCAGGGTAGGGACCGAGGTACCCGGTTAAGACGGGCCCGGAAGGCTGATGAGAAAGGCATCACTGAGGCTTGCTTCTATCTCTACCTTTAGATTTATTTCTGTTGTTTTCCTTCGACGCCTTTCTATCTTATTTCTGTCTTTTGTATATGGTATTTGTGGAGTATATTGTACTTGTGGGATATCATAGAGGAGAGAACAGTAAGAAAAATCAAATCGAAGAGGGCAGAGTGGGCGCACAGATGCATGGGACTCGCGCCAGATATTATAATATGTATAACCGCCAGTTCGCGATCGCGATGAGGATTTAAATCCTCATCTGCGTCCCCCCCCCAAAAAAAAAAAAAAAAAGCAAAAACGAACCATCCTATCCTAGACATGCGCACAAACAGACCCAAAGCCATGGTTACGGAAGGAGGAATCAGAAAACATGGGAAGGAAGAAAAGTTGGAACATCAGATGACAATCTCTCACTCCACAGACGTCTACGGCACCATTCACAGGAGAAAAAATCCAACAAAAACCATTCAGTTGCAAAGTCGTACGATCTTGCCCCCTGAAAAAAAAAAAAAAAATCTAGAGCCCTAAAATCAATGACCGTTAACGGAAAATCTAGCGAAATAACCGTTAATGGCTTAACGCTCGATCAGGCTCTAAACCGTTTGTGAAAGATGCAGTACGGTACGGTATAGCATTAAAGTTAGAAAAGGACAGAAGAGTAAAGTCGATCCGAGCCAGTCGTCTAATATAGCTTTTTCGATCTGTTTGACAGGTTTATGTTGGTGGCTATGGTAAGTGTAGTCGCCAAGAGAGGTCGATGTAGTCTAAAGGAGCTATTACTTCCGCATCCGGCGATATGGGTTTCGCTACACAGCTGCGCGACTTCGATACGCGAAATATGTTCCGCCTATGCAGCTGGGTGTGTCTCGGAAGAAACTGGCTGAGCGGAAATGGGACATTTCCGATGGGCCGGGATGGGAGTGGGAATGGGAGATCGGCGAGAGGCAAAGGCGGGAGAATATTCTGATATTATGCTAGGCAGCTCCCGAGAATACGGCGAACTAAGAGATTCCATGGAGAAGCCCGGCGATCAATAATCAAGCTCAAGATGAAAGAAAACATGAAATCATATCCTTGATTATATTTATCTTTCCCTTTTTGGCCCGTCTCTCTATTATAAAGATTTGTTCGTTTGCATCAATACATCGTGAAGAAAAGAATAAAAGCGTTGCTATATAATCCCCATTAAAAAGAAAAGAGAGTTTATAGAATAAACATTAGAAGTGATTTTAATGGCCCAGCCTATTTCCCTTTGTCATGATGTATGTAGAAAGAGAGACGTTCAATATTCCACAGATCGAAACGGAGAAAATAAAAAACACCAAAGAAGACCCCAAGTATTCCATATTTTCGAAAAACCAGAAAAGACTTAGTAGACGCGCCTTGGCGGGGACATGTGGCCTTGATGGTCAAGCTGCCGACGTTCTGCCAGCCCTTCTTCAAGAGGAGACGAGGTAGTTGATGGCCAACATGATGTTCGCGACGAGCTGGTCCTCGGTCATGCCAACGTTTCCGACGGCGACACCAAGCAAAGAACCTTCTTCAGCTGGAACTTGATGGTGACTTGACGTCGGTGACCTTGGTCTCGAGGTCTTCGTTGTGGGAGACGGGGGTCGGGAATTTACCAGCTGTTTTATATAGAAAAAATCACGTGAGCAATTGAAATCCACTAGAACACACTCGGCGCAAAATTGTGAAAAGAAGCAACATACCCTTGGAAAGACCAGGACCGAGGAGACGGGGAATCTGCTTGATGAGGACTTCGGAAGCGATGAAGGCGTCGTGCTTACGGGCGAGCTTCTTGATGAGTTTCTTGTTCTTGTTCAGCTTCTTGAGGTCTTCGACGGACATGGCTTCCATCCCGAGGTGCTTGGCGCGGTCAATGTCGTGCTGGTCGCCGAGGATGCAGACGGACATTCCGGGGCGGGCACTGGGGCAGCTTGACGTTCCGGAGAAACGCTTGTCACGCTGGGGTCATAGTTCTTGAGGCCGATCTGGAGCTCGACGGTCTCGAGGAACTTGCGCTTCTTGGTTTCGGTGGAGTACTCGAGGAGCTCCTTGATGTTACCACGCACTCCGGCTGTTTGAGGTCGAAGAAAGAATAATCGTTAGCGATCTCGAGAATTCCTTTCCTTCTATCCTCTAGATGCGAAACATCGCGATCGTGGAAGATGATAGAACGTACCGACTGTGATCTTGGACATTTTGAATGGTTCAGTCTTCCAAGCGGAAAATTGGAAAAATTATAGTATCGTTTATTCCAGTTTTGCGTTTGGTGAGGATTATTGCGATGGCGTTTTACGTCGTTAAACGGTTCAATGTGTTGTTGAATTTCGTGATGTTGGTGATCGTGAAAAAAAAAGGAATGGGAGTTTTTTTTTTTGTGGGGGAATGGGACAGCAAAATTTTTTTAGTCGCCGGAATTTTCCACGCTAGGGCTTTTTGCCCTAGCCTTATTTTATTTTTATTGTTTTTTTTTTTTTTTTTTTTTTTTTTTTTTTTTTTTGGGTTAGAACTGGTTGGAATCAAAATCAAAGAAAATCTCCAAATCGGGGGCGAGTGCACACTTGGGGCGCGTGCAGAGAGGGTTGGTTGGCACTATCAAGTCAATTCCGTGATCTTTGCAATTTACAAGTTAAGATCGATACGGGCAAGGAATTGAGGGCCTAAGTGAAGCTGAAACCCGCAAAGTTACTACAAAAAGATCCATCAAGACTGCCAGGCTAGCTTCATGTCATCGAAATATCTTGAGGTATAGTATAGTTGGGTATTATATCGTTTATGAACACATTCACCTGTTTTAAGGTCGTACCTTGGCCCGACAACGAGGTGGTGATGATCTAGTTTGTGGAGAAAGACCAATTAATTTATATATATCTACCTGGCGGATTATTTCGTCTTATAATAATGTACCTGAGTATCTAAGGACCTCTTATGGTATTTCCAACTAAGCGATTGGAACAGTAGAACGCCGTAGAAGAGTCTATCTGTTAATTCTATTATTATTATTGCTTATTTCCCCGTTGTTTGCCATGCCTCTCCTAATTGTCTCCTCTATGTGACATTGTAGAAGTAAACAAAATAAATTAAATAAATTAAACAAATTAAACAAATTAAATAAATTAAATAAATAAATAAATAAATACCCTGAAAACTTCGCCATCTTTTCAGACTTATTTCACCTCACCTTCATTCTCCTTTTTGCAAGCGAAGTAGCTGTTCAGAAAGATTTGCTTCACACTGGTAGCGCTTGTTCTTTGATAATCCCTCTAGACTTGTTTTCTGCCCTTAGAGCTTCAAGAACGTACATCTTTATTCATCCGCCAGACCTAACTGGTTCGAAACGAGAGCCTTTGCGCACGAAAAGCCTCAGGAGCATGGATAACAGCAGGTAGGTTGAAGAAAATTGACGCGCTTTACTCCTGGGCGTAGGTAGATACATCCGTTTACCGGAGGTAAGTTGATCTATAATAGTATCGCGGAGAGGTTACCTCTATGCGTCATCCGTACTAAATCGCGATTCTGGGTTTCTAGCTTGTGGTGGTTGGCGATCAGTCAAGCGGCAAGAGCTCGGTGCTTGAAGCCCTCACAGGGTTACCATTCCCACGCGACCAGGGGCTTTGTACGAGGTTTCCAACTCATATTATTTTCGAACGAGCACCGAGGCGAAGGATATATATTTCTGTCATCCATAAGGCTCGCGAAAATACAAAGGCTCATAAAGGAAGAAGCCTCGTGAAGGAGAGGTGGAGCTTATGGAGATAGAGGGTTCCTGCCTCAGCGGCGATACCTTTAAAATGTCCTTTGTGAGGTGAGTAGCGTCTAGGGAAATCCCAATACCATGGAAACCACCACGTCTACTACAACAAATCTCAAGCCGTCGCCCTCTCCATTTTTTCCGAAATATCCTATAAAGTATTCCACTAATAAGCGTGTGATTACTGGGTAGGCCTGTGAAGGGTTGGGAATCCGAAGCCTGGGAAACCGTCGAAGCTATTAAAAACGAGCCCCAAGAGACCTTCTCAGGGAGTACCGGTACCTAAAGATCAAGATTTTGTGAGAACATTTCAGTGTTATCGATCTCCCAGAATCTTTCGCCGCAAGTATCACTTGAATATCTTACCCTCATGTCTAGAACATAATAGCTAATAATATCCTAATATCCTAATTAGAAGCCATTGACGCAAAGCCACCGAAGATGATAGAAACTTCGTTGGTAGCCTCGTCAATTACTATATGAAGGGCGATAGGACGATAATAATGTAAAGCTGATGCCGCCCCTGAAGTATAATAGGCTCAATTATATCATCTTATTTTGCGCTGACCTTGGCGATTTCTATAGGGCAGTCGTTTCTGCTAATGTCGATGCGATGACACAAGAAGTTCTGAAACATGCCAAAGACTATGAACGAAATGTAGAACGGACAGTTATTGTCGTGACGAAGCCCGACCTTGTGGGGGCAGGCTCGGAAGAAAAGGTATTTTTTCGCTGAAGCCTTTATACTGTCTAGTTATTACTAACGGTTGACCATCCAAATTTAAGCTAGTTGACGCGCGTTAAAGTTTTCAGTACAGTTTGGTCTGCAACCGGAGTCTCAAAGACTCTAAAATACCGCTAGAAAAAAGGAATAAAAAGGAAATCACTTTTTTCGAAAGGCGCCCTTGTCGACCCTGCCTAGTGACCTTGTGGGCATACAGGCCTTGAGGAATAGGTTGTCGAAAATTCTGGACAACATTGCTGAGCGGGAGTTCCCCAAGGTCAGCGAAGAGTTAAGCACGAGCTTTTGGAAGTCGAAGAGCGGCTTTCTTCCCTAGGGCACGGGCGCGAAACCAAAGAGAAACAACGGACATTCCTCCTCAGGATCTCTGGGGAATTCCAGCAGATTGCGCTGCTTGCTATCCACACAGAATACGGTGCAATCAAATCCCTCAAGTCTAACCCAGAACTCAGGCTCGCAACATTTGGTGGCCACACTGAGTGGTGTTTTCAAGCGCGCAATGCTTTGCGAAGTCCTCTGAGGCGTTTTGCCAGTTCAGCACGGCATTCAACGTCAATTACTCCACCCTCACCTATTAAACTCGTGGCGATAAATCGCATGCATTCTTCGACGTTCCCTCGAAACACCCGGAATCTCCGAGCAGCTCGCAAAAATTATCGATCCTACGCAATATCCAGAATGAACGACGTCCTTCGAAGGAAGAAGCTAGACCAGCAATTAGGGAGTGGTGGATATTACGGAATGGATCGAAAAGGTGTATGAGTCTTGTAGAGGGTTTAATGTCGGTGTGTCGGTGTCCAGAGCCAGACACTTCTGTGTTCACTCTTTGCCGAACAGGCCAAAAATTGGAAAATGATCGCAGAAAGTTACGTATCAGCCTCAATATGTATCGTCCACAACTTCATAAAAGTTCTCCTCAAGGAGGTCTGTGGAAGCAGTACTGATGTCATGCTGCGTCTCTGGAAGAAATTGATCCCCGATTTGCTCCTTAAGCGAAAGGGTAACACGCTCCAAATCTTCTCCCCGGATTTGTCGGCATATTGGATGAGGATACACTTCGGAAGCTTGCGGGAGAAGTTGCTTCCATAACAGAACTTCGATCCAAGTTGACGGATCAAGTAAACCGTCTGCGCAAAGGCCAAGAGGTGAAATGAATCCCAGTACGTCCGGAAAGGTTGATATCCATGTTTCAACTACTAATAACAGCAAATTATTATGGAAGCCGAAAAAAGCGCTTCCGAGATTTATATCCCTCCAGAGAACCTCCACACCTAGCTGGAAATAATCAATAATCGTCACAATTAAACCTGGCTGATTGATTATAATAATATTACGCTCTCGTACTAGGGAGATTGTCTCATAAGTTTAGCAGAAGTCCACCTTCGCGATAAATACGCCAATAAACCCTGATGGTTAAAAACGATTCCACAGTCGAAGTACGATGATCGTGAGTTTATACGACGTCAACCAAACTGACTTACGTAGAGGACCAGGCTACCGATGTTATGAAAGAAACTCTCCATAAATCCGAGCGCAACTTTTAGAGTAGACTTGAGAAAAATTCGTAGTTAACAAAGCTTTTAAACGCCCAAGATATTGAGGATTCTTGCATTTTCTGGGCGTAAGATCAATGAGTGAGTTCACTGCGTCTGTGTCCCTCAAACAAACCATTATACGCCTGGAATATCAAAATGCTAAGCATCTGAGCCCCAGTGACACTCGTCGTTTTCCGGAAACATAAAATTTATCAACACTATGTCGAAGCGAGAAGTAACCCTCCATTCGATAAAACACAAAATGCAGTCAAAACGCTGGAATTTTCTCGCAGTATACGTGACATTTCGTAGACTTCCTATCGTGATGCGAATAGCCACCCATTGTCCCAGTTTCACGACAGCGGTCACCGTATAACGCTGAACTCCAGCGCCTGAGGGTTTCTTAAATTAAAGAATAGTATCTCCATTCACTCAAATTGCGGTGGCGGCATAGAATGATGCATGACATCACATTGAGTTTTTCCGAAACTAGATACCGGTGCTATATGAAATACGCGAGAATTCGAGCGAATGTAGGAGGACTTTAGTGCGGTGCTGTCACTCTCCGATATTCTTTATTTTCAAGGTCGCATTAATTGAAACAACATCCGTGCAGCTACAACATCCGCGCAGCTCATACTCTTGAGTAGCTCCTACGAGGCGTCTCTCCCCGCCACATTGAATGATACAATACGGAGTATCGTCTACTCAACTTATGTCGTATGTCGATGGAGTCCCCAAGGCTTTCATGATAGCGAATACGGAAACAATATCTATAAGCTACCCAAACCACTATTACAGGACGACGAAGTAAAGCTGAAAATATCATTTCAAGTTGGAACTAGAAGATAACCGAAAAAGTCTACTGGCCTTTATACCATCGGAGTCATTGAGGAGATGATATCAACGATTCGATTCCACGCGCCAATAACCATAACCTCGAAAAGTTTCTGGAACACAGACATACGAAAAGGTAATAAAGACATAGGGATCACGCCAGCAGACCACGCCTTGACCGTCGGTTCTGCAATCTATCTACTTTTCCTCTCGTCTTTTACAATCCAGCTACTAGATCCATACCCGTTCCATAATCGAAAGAAATGTTCGATCACCCCGTTAGCAGATAGGCAGTAACGAGTTCCACTGATACTTTAAGCTCATATCTCACTGACTGGACAAATCCATACCTGTACCGTAACTTTGGTTACGGCGACTGCTAGCTGCTTAGGTTTACACAAGATGACTCTCTACAATTCCGCAAATCGCCGCACACAGTTAACATAATTGCCTTGAGGGCGCCATGATAACACGAACCTACGAATCCTCGCAGAAGTGGGCACGGGATATGTATTTCACTTCATGGTTACAAGGAAGAGGGACTACTGTTTTGGTCCTCAAAGCTGAAAACCTTCCGAAAATTGATATCTCAAAGGTTTTTTTTTTTTTTTTTTTACATTTAGGACGTGATAATCGACATACAAGTGATAATATTTTTTCCAGCTGCTTCATGATCTGGAAGGAGCACATAATTAGCCACCTGAAATACCGAAAGCCCTCAGGAAAACTATTGCCTCCTCTACAGCATAATTGCAGCAATCATGTCCAGCTTATTATGATATTTTTATCATGTAAATTACAAGCGTCACGCCACAAAAAAGGCCTGCCGTTAAATTATAGCAACACTAACTGAACGTAGGACCTATCCGAATTGCCAAAAAAGCATATCAAATTCAGGGTATCTGTTCCTAACCAGTCTAGCTAGACTATGGACCTTTGAAATTGCGTGGTATCAAACAACGACTTATATCGAGCTTGTACTGTGATAGACTTTGAACGGGTCTTCGGATAGAGCTACGGGATTTGGGATTACTCCGCAAGAGTTCACTCCGGACTCCATAAGCGCCGTTCGATCAGTCAAGTAGAGCCAAATTCTCCTGAAGATACAAAACCAGTAAAGCTTCTGAAAGGGGCATATTTTTTTCTTTTCTTTTGGAAGACCCTCATTTATCTGGATATCAAGGTAAGTTATCGTGACGACATCTCAGCTGGCATAAATAATTTATCTACGAGCGCCCGCTTTTAATGACCACGCGGGATAATTACATTACACTAACCATGAATCTCTGCATGGCCCAATAGCCATAAAATTCAAACATGGGTCGCGATTTTACTCACGCTAAACGCCGCCCTTCATGCAATTTAATTCTCAGTCGCGGTACCGTTATTTCGTCCCCGTTGCATATGAGGGAATCAACCGATGCGTGGGTCAGCCATCATAATATTTGAACTGCCTAGTTCTGAATTACTTTAGTCAACGGATACGTGATTAATTCAACTACCAGACCCACACGATCTTCACCGTAACTAGAACTCCGAACACAAAAATGTCTCTGGAGCAGCGATATGCTCAGCTTAAAAGAATCTTTGATGGGGAATTCGTTACGCGACATACACAGATCTGACATCACCAGTCGATCAGCCCATATACAGCTGACAATGTCGTCCGGTCCCGGCGCTAACATCCCATACGACTCCGCAGCCAAAGAATTTTCTTGGGCGCCAGTAGTCTGCAATCAATACATAAGTCTTTTCGTGGCCTGCAAGCTCCGCCAATATCTTGCAGAAGGCCCAAATCCGTTCGATAATATGACAAACTTGCGGCACAACATGGATCTTTCTGCCATATGCTCGAAGTTTCCAGTTAGCAACAATTCATCGATTACGAAAGTATCATAGATCTTTCACCATCGTGAAACAGTATGAGGGAGTTCAAAGCCTCTAAAGCATACAATAGCCATGGGAGCTAAAAAGTTGGGATAAAATCTACATCGAACGGAGAACGGCCGTTTGATAACAGCAACAGAACCGAGATGGGATAAAAAAAATTGATCCGCACCGTGCCTAATATAGCTTCGTAAGGGGTAAGCAAGACGATACTGACGCGGTTATACTCTACCCAGAACAGAAAAAACAAGATGGCTACAGTCCCGCCGTAGAGGTACAAACTCCTAACACCATGTCATAACCCCAGAAACCGTAATCCTATTCCTGCTTGATCGTATCGCGGGAAACGCATTACGCCCTGATATAGACATTTAAAACACGGCGCAACGCCGTCGACCATAACACGTCATGAATGTCAAAACGGCCATTCAAGCATAGTCGCCTCAAACTATAATGAAAAACAGCCATTCTTCACCATGGCGCATAAATGTTGCTACTGTATTTTTTGAATTCGGACGACCCTGAACGTTGCCGACGTATACATTCAACTCATCAAAGGAAGAATTGCCACGAAAAAGCATGCCTACTATCACTTTCTGCCCATCTTCAAGAAGTTATATCTAAGGAGGATATCACAGCTCTACGGCACCACAGGTCCGGGCCCAATGACGTATTCCTCCGAACCCCAGCACCATAAGCTTTTAGATCAAACTTCCACGCATGGCTGACAACCATGGATGTCCATCACAGTATATATGACCTACCAGTCAAGAAGGTTGATAGATTACTCACAAGGAAACTACACTTTGCGATATTTGCCGTCGCTGCAAAACTTGTGTCATAGGACCTCCGAGTACACGCCTACGATCATCGAGGCTTGCTGCGATAAGTATCAAAATAAAAACAAACACGTCTCATAGATGTGATGAACGCGAAAGACTCAGGATATGCGAGAAACCTGCCTTCAAGAAGTGCTAAACTACCTCGGCCGGCGGAAGACCTGACGATACACTGGGCCAGCAGCATTGCAGCAACTTGATCAGGCACCACCTCATATTAAATTTCAATTGCCTTAGGAGCGTTTACATCGCTTATCTCGAAGCTTATACGTAAGGCTACCAGAGAAACCCGGCTGATATCGGCGCAATTACTCAAGTCTGACAGGATGTCCATAACAGTATTCGTTAGCTTTAGTAATATAACTAGCCACTGTAACAAGCAGTAAACAGCAGTCAAGATGCAAAGAGCCGATATTGTGGCGGTTTCAATGTTTATTCCAAATGACGTAGTTAAGAATTCAATTGAACAAATGCATTAACGAATGAAAAAGTATAAAGATCGTAACGTAGAGGCATATACAATGACTAGACTTCACTCATGCAAAAAAAAAAAAAAAAAAACCGACCGTTGTCCCTATCTTCATCCAAAAACTGTAGTAGTTCCATCTATTGCTTCCCCCTCGTCGCAATAACAGCCTTCTTATCAACCTCCTCGTCCTCCAAGCACAGCTGATAATTAATCATCCCACCCGCAACAACACCTCCAGAAACGCTCGTAGTAACTGCTGCAACATTTCTGTACAATCCCCCGCCGCAAAAACCCCCTAACGTTCGTCTGCATCATCGGAAAACCTGGCGTTCCGTCTGTACTAATCCCAAACCCGTAATTTCCAAGCCTAACTTTTTTATGACTTCTTTGCTCCGTAGTTCGAATTTAACTTTATTATGCCAGACGAAGCCGAGCGTGTGTTTATTCCCGTCGGTGAGTTCGATGGTAACGTTTGATCCGTTGAGTTCTTTGATGAAGCGGGATATAGGAGTCGTAATGATTTTAGCTCCGCGGTGCTGGAGAGCTGCGAGGATGGTCTCGTCGCTGCGGCTCGTTGGCCCGTTTGTGAAAACCGTCACGTTGGACGAGAGCGAGAAAGCTTGGTGGACAGCTAGCGGTGAAGTATTCAGGCACAGTACGCCCATATCCTTATCTCGTCGTCAAATCCTTCGCAAAAAGACAGTGGTGTCTATGTCGTGTCGAAGGTCACAAAAAAGCTAGTATTCAAAACATGCTACCAAGAGAAGACAATATGGGAAGAGCAGCAATGAAGGCAACTTACATCCCCTTCGCCCAGCATTCCGCGTATCCAGGTATATCAGGGTACAGATCCTTCAGCCCAGTCGCAAATAAGACCTTCTTCGCCCTCCACTTCTTATCCCCCGCGGCAGAAACCTCGAAGCCTTGATACCCTTTGTCCTCACCATCCTCAAACTTGTGTTTCTTTACCTCGGTGACCTTCATACCTTCAGCGAATTCGACGGTTTTATACTTATCCTGAATCTCCTGTTTACCAAGTTGACGATAAAAGAGGGTTTCTCGCCATCGCGGGTAAGAACCGTGTGCATACGCTCCGCAAGAGCATTGCGGTACTCCCCCGAGTCCAGCACGAGCACTCGACGGCGCACGCGGCCCAAAGCAAGGCAGCAGACAGACCGGCGGCCGCCACCAATGATGAGGACTTCATATGGCTTCTCGGACATTGTTTTTATGAATAAATTTATAGAATCTGCGTTCAAGGGGTTTGGTTGTGAACGCCTCAAAGGCTGAGATCAAGCACAGGAACCAAAAAAAAAAAAAAAAAAAAAATCCAAAGCCCCCTTTTTATAACACCAGAACCGAGACCATGGCTAAGGGGCCAAGGGTCTTTTTTTGACTTTTGGGTAGGAGTGGAGACCTAAAGAAAAATGAAAAATAAACCTTATCTTCTCTAAGCAAAAAAATTCCAAGCTAAGGGGAGGGAGCGAGCGAGCACCAGCCAGCTGGCCCCGCAGCATTCCTACCCAGTTCAAGTTTCCCGACCTTGCAGATGTGAAATCACACCACTCACAAGCAGGAACGAACTGCAAGGTGAAAAAAATAGGGAAAGAAACTGAGACCGGGCCTTTGATACTCTAGTTAAGGAACAGAACCAGGGGGGAAAAAGTAGCTCAACGAAAGAAAGCACCTGCATTTGGGTGGATACACCTGGGTGGCCCCACGCTAGTCCCCGTTCGTCTAAGCTAGTCCAGTTTGAAATTTCTATACTGAACGTAGTCTAGAAGCGTGTCGAAAAGTGAACGGCCCGCGTCGATAAAAAAGGAAAAGGATTTAGAAAGTTGCCGGGAACCGGGAAGTAGATAACGCGCGTCTATCACTATCCTGCCGGGGAGAGTCTAGAGACAGACACTACACGGCCCGGAAACTTCCGGCTAGAGCTGTCAAACAACTCCGCGGCGCTGTTGAGCTCATAACGCCTTTGGTATCCACAGTAGTGACGTGAATGCATTAAGCTGAAGTCATTCATCGCAACTGCTCCCTGGCGGAGCCAAGGAAAATTGTCGTTTCATCGAAGGACGTTCTGAGCCCCGCTGTGCTTCCCGGAGCAATGGCGACGCACTTGCTGTCAGCTCGCGTGGTCTGATCTTGTTGACAATGGTGGTTCGTAGAGGCTGTAGCGTATCGATCGAGACCCTTATGGCTGCAAGATTCTCAGAATGGCTCTGTTTGTATGCTCGTTGAAAATGTGGAGCTTATTAAACATCTCGCCAGCAATCTAGGAAGTCTTGGACAGGAAAAGGAAAAGAAGATGGAAAGAATGTGAACCCTTTTCAACACATGTATGAGCTTCAAATCGATCTCAGCTTTGGATCTTGCACGCTCGTGACTTCTCCGCGGACCCCCATCGTTCTCGTTCGCAATCCAATCGTACGTAATAAGGGCGCTGATGTGAGAAGGATTGATGAAATCGGTCTATGTGAGAATAATTTATTAGTTTCGGCGGTTCTGATTTTCTGTGGTTGTTGAAGAAGGAAGTAATTATAGTAGCAAAGGTTTGGTTCATTGTATGCTATAAAAAAAAAAGGCGATAAAATTAGTTGCACATTGATTAAGGTCGGTTACCGCGGAATTAAGACGCCCTATACAATTTTTCCCGTACGGCTCAGAAAATCAAGCACGCGGCTTCAAATTCTGAAAATAGTTTTTCTAAACCGCCCACCAATGTCAACAACACAATTTTTCGTCCTCCTTGGTAAAATTATATTTTAACTAAATCGCCGCCAGCGACCTCCTATAAAACTTATTGGCAATATTCCTATGGATCACATACATCAAGAATATTCATCTGGAGTGTTTACCGGGTTAGCCTAATTTTCTTGCATGGTAGCAGGAAGCGACAAGATCTGACTCCTTATTCTGCCCTGAAAAATAAACAGCTCTATGAGTCTATGACCTGGATCGTGAACAGAGGAACAAATTTACAGCCTGGTCATACGAAAAAAAAAAAAAAAAAAAAAAAACCCATGCGCGATTTCGCGCCATCCATAAGTTTGATCAGCGGCCCATGAGCGCGACCTCAATCGCCCATGAGTAAATAGGGAGACATGATAATCAGTAGTGCTAGAAACAAAAGCTGACCTATCGCAGGAGCTCGTCAACTCGATTGACGACGCAATAAACATCGGATTTCGTCACTTGCTTACTCACGCCACTTTTTTACACTTTTTGGGGATACTCTTTCTTTTCATCAGTGTACATCGTATAAAGACGTATACAAATGCTACAATCCAATTCCATCTACTCGACATAATAAGAATGAACATCTATGTAGCTATACTCTCTAGCAATATAATCGTACGACTATGATCTAAAACCTCATGGGTCGCGCGACACCCACGATCTATATCGAAATAAAACATTCCGCCTCCTCTTGGCGAAACAAAACCTATCAATATCGAAAAAACCACCTCATACGGGACTCCCCATGTATGATCAAAAAACAATCAAAGTAGATCAAATGAGACCTTACACCGTGCCATGAAATACAGAATAAACTTTCCCCCACGGGGTTCAACCGACCTTTTTAATGGCACATGTGAATTGTTTCAAAACATTTTGTTTAAAAGTTAACCGTCGTATCGGAATCGTCCGCGCTAATTGCATGTCGAGTCGCTCTGAGTCGTGGAAAATTCGTCTTTCGATTGGATATTTTTGTATTTTGCCATTGAAAGTTACAAAAAGAATTAGAAAAATAAGGACGAAAAATTGCTGCTAAAGACCCGCTAGAAATAAAGCGGTAGGCAAATCAGCGGTCAGGCAGACGATTGTGCCTGAATAGATCTCCGGACCTTCGGGAACCGAACGCCTGACGTTACGAATACACAAAATTCGGCGCATCCGCCAGCGCCTTAAAACGATAGCGATTGACCGGGCGGATTTCTAGTGCCTGAAACCAAACTTTAAATATAGAATAAAAAAAAAAAAAAAAAAAAAAACGAAGGCTGACGAAACTTGAAAGAATCGAACGTAAACCAGGTTTTTTCGAAACGCCGTTGGAATAAAGAAATATAACGATGCCCATGGAATGAGACAAACGCTCACGAGACATGCAGCGGATCGCGATTGCTGACGTTGCAATGAAACAGACCGTTTTGAGCTTTTCTTCATAGTCCAGCCTCGGAGATGCCCTGAGAAAACGGTGACTCGATAAAATTAAATAATTGCCAGTGTCATCCGAGTTTTAACATGTCGGATTTGAAATGGAGCACTTTATCTGAAATTTAGAATTGAATGTTTCGCTCGAATTACGCGATAGAACGATCTATTCCATTGTTGTGATCCCGTGATCGGGAAAGACGGCAAAACGAAAAGAAGGTCTGAACTCTGAAGGATCAGAGCTAAAAAGCCCAAAGGAAGTGTCCAATTGATCAGATGCTCTTGCGCGTCTCTGCAAATCCAGCCCAAAAAGCCGAACGAAAAAGGAGATCAGGGAAACCATCCGACTTTCAAGCACTAGGGAAAAAAAGCTTTTTTGAGGTTCATCCCATCAATTACTGCTATTGGAGAATTATTGTGTATTTGTTCGATAGATAGGAGCTGAGTATTTATGAATATTGTTATAATCTGAAACCTGCGAAATAGTCAAGATAAAGGTAGAAAAGGTCGGAACACCTTTAAAAAAAAAAAAAAAAAAAAAAAAAAAAACTAGATCGGGAAATGAATTGAAAAAGGGAGAGAGCGGAGAAGTTAGAACTAATAATAAAAGGTTACTAGAATAATTAGTCTCTTCCCGATAAGGCGACTCCTTTAAATCTAAAAGGAAAGAAGTTGACCAGAGGCTTCTGCTTCAGTATAATTTCTGCCGCGAAAAGGAGAGACTGGTTTGCAGCGCAGTGTAAGAAGATGATTCAAAGAGCTTTTCGGGATATGATGCTTTGGTTGGATAAGCCCAATGGCGCTGCGGGCTTTCGTTTTTTGCGCCGCTCTTGTCTGGGTCGGGGCGTACATGTAAGTAGGTTTGCAGTGAATTGCGTGCAGTAGGTACAGCTCGAGTTCTTCCGAAAAGCCCTGGAGAAGAGGAGAAATTACTCTATTAGTCCTCCGCGCAGGCACGAGCGAGAACGTGGAACGCCAGAATAATTTTAAAGATGCGAGTACACGCAAGCAGCGGAAATTGGCAAGATGAAAGTGCAGGGGGATTCTGCGCTCCCCCCCCCCCAAAAAAAAAAAAAAAAAAAAAAAAAACACTCAAGGGTAAGTAAGATTCTTTGTAAATTCCCAAAAACAGAGACTAAAGGAGGAAAACGAAAGGTCAATGCCAAACAGCGAGATTAAGGACGTTGAGCACAGGTAGGAAATGGGAAGTCCTCTGCTGGGCAAAACAAAAACAAAAACAATCACAATGCCGATGCAAAATGCCAATTGCCCTCTCGAGTCCTTTCTTTGCGAAAGGATCAGGTACAGAGGTAAATCAATAGCAGCTTTTGTAAGGGAGATTGGTTACTTCTCTTGGAAGGGGGAGTGATTTTTGCTCCCTAGCTTCCTCGATAGGTGATAAATATAATTTGGCGTGGCACGGAGGTAACCGATACCAACGTCTCAGCACATACGCCCCGCTAAAGAGGGTACCAGGAACCCGGTGGGGAATAGGAAACCTCAAAAAAGGATCTGTTTGAGGTATTCGGTTCCTGGGCAAAGCTCGTGCTAATAATGGATCACAGGTCCTCCTTGTCTTGGACTTCGTCCCTCATATCACTGCTGAGAAGAGGGCGAGAGTTCAAGACAATGCCATGCCTCTAATACCACCACACCGAGGAGAAATGCGACGTCTTTTAATTTTAATGAGTAAAGCCAGACACAGTTTATATTAGAAGTGAATACCGTCTATGATGGAGCAACTATTGCCAGTGCTGTTAGGTAATGAATTGAGCTGAAAACCTTGTTATTAAGTGGTATTTTGTTATTATCAAAGTATTTTGGAGGCAAATTGGCAGCAATTTTTCTTTTTCTTTTTCTTTTCTTTTTTAAATATTAATATTATTGCCTTGTTTTTTTTTTTAATCTCTCCTCATAAGCTTGCTTAACCTCTCTGATAATCATTAAAAAAAAAAAAAAAAAAAAAAATCTTCATCTCATCTCTCTAACTCCTCTTCACCGCCGACAAGCAAAATTTACAATACTTATCCATTCGACACATCAAACATCGCAGGATCGAGAGCGACGACGAAGTTCAAGAATCATTTATCACCACTTCTCCATCTCTCCGCTTCTTCAAAAACGTGATTAAGGTGTATTCCGTAAGTGTCTTTTTTTTTTTTTTTTTTTTTTTTTTTTTTCCCTTCGATTCTTCCTTTTTAGGGCAAAAAGGGGCCAAGAAACCTGGAAAATTAAACGGGGAGGGCTAAACGCACTTTACAAAGAGAATAAAAAAAGAAAAGAAATAAAATCGCGAAAAGGAAAAGAGAATACTACTTTAAGGTACGAGGGAGTGCGGTGTGCGGTGGTAGTCCTGGGCGGTGGTACTGGTTTATTTCGAGTAGTCAAAACGTGGCATCAAAGAAGAAACATTTAACCCGTCCTTTTTTCCTTTTTCCACCCACAGAAACCCCCCCCCCCCCCCCAATCTCTTCCTTCAATTCCTCTTTCCTTCCTCCTCCTCCTCATCCTCCTCCTCATACTCCTCCTCCTCCTCCTCATCTCTCCTTCCCTGCCATCGCGGCGTTCAGCATCATATCGTTTATTGTTCATCAGCAGAATCGTCAATCTCCTTCTTATTCCGCTCGTTTCAGCTTGCATCTCTCGTGTCAGGGCTTATCTCGCTGACTTCCATTTACATCGTGCAGAAAGCAAGGGAGGACCCCGTCTCTGGCCGAAACGCTGCCAAAGTAGCTCATTAGTTGTCCCTTTTCTTCTCTCTCGAGGACATCAGCCTTCTTTTCAACTTTTTCCACTTGGTTCCTCTCCTTCTTCCTTTCCTTCTCCTCCTCCATCCACTTCTGATCTATCTCCAAGTAGCAATTGATATCGTCTTTTCATTTTCATTATCTCTTTCGTTCTTTTATCCCTTATTATTCGGGGGTTTTTGTTTTGTTCTTTCTATTCTCGAGCTTTTTTTTTTTTCTTTTTTTTTTAGTGTGGAGATTTCTGTCTGCCGAAATCGCAGCTAGCGAACACATCAGGCGTTTAGAAACCACCAAAGAAAAAAGGTTTCCAAGCCCTTTCCCCTCCGCTAAGCAGTCGCGTATCTCCAACGAACTAGCCACGAGTCCTGTTAAGGATACCCGTACGAAACAAATACATAATACGTTCAGTAAGATTCCTTTGGACTAGATTCTTTCTTCCAACTGAGGAGCCAGTTGGCGACGCTAACAGCCATTTTACTTTCTATCGCATTGCCTTACAGCCTAATAGCAGCCTAAAATGTTGAGCACTTACACCATCGCCCAATACGCCATTATTGTCCTCGGCGCATCGCATATTACTTCTATCAACAGTCGAAGAAACAAGCAGCACAGCAGAAGCTTCTAGACAGAAGTAAAGCCGCTGCCTCTTTCGACGACATCTCCGGACCGGAGAAGAAGAAAAAGGCAAGATCAAGCGCACCAAAAGACAAGAAGGCCAAGGACAAGAAGGCGGCGGCTCCGAGCGTCGTTGTCGACAAAGCTGAGGCGAAGGAGCCCAGCCCAGCCTCTCAAGCCCCGAGAATAACAAGGAGGAGCTAGAGAGCCTGCAGAGGTTAGCCGGCCTTAAGCAGGGCAAGAACAGAAGGACAAATCGGCATCGTCGAGGAAAGATGCGAAGAAGGCTTCTTCGCCAGCCATGGGAGCCATCTCCTCCACGTCGTCTACACCGGAGCGGACGGTGACATCTCTGAGGCGTTCGACGATGACGTTCAGGGCTCCAGCACCAACCCCAACGACATGCTGGAAACCTCGCAGGGCCCCCAGCGTCATAAGGATTACCCCATCCCAGGACCCTTTCCAGACCGTCAGCGTCGCTCCGCACTCCGACGGAGAAGAAGGAGCCCATGAGTAGACTCAGAAGAAGAACGCAAAGAAGGCGGAGCAGCGCAAGCAGGAGAACGCCGAGAACCGCGAGTCCAACGCGAGCGCTCGAGGCGCACAAACGCTCTCAGAGGCTGGCGCGCGAAGCCGAAGCTGCTAAGCATGGCGGTTCCTCCGCTGCCCCGTCCTCGAACGCCTGGGCGGCAGGATCGCTCGGTAACCGACTTCGTCAAGCGAGCTCCTCGATACTTTTCGACCGCGTGGGCTCTTCTTCCGCCCCGCTTTCGTCTTCGGACTTTGAATCCCATTCCCATAATGACGGTGAGGACTTGCAACTTTCTGACGATCAAAGCGCGAAATTCCTGCTGATGTTCTTGCTGAGTATTACGCAGAACGTGGTCAGAACGCGCCCCAAGAAGAACAATGGATTGAAGTTAAGAAGGCGAAGAAAGACAACAAGAAGAAGGTCGCCGACAGACTCAGGATTCCGACTCCAACAGGGCCCCGACCCCACCATCAAGGGTAACGAGGGCAGGAAGGTTGCTGAGAAGGGAGGCTTCCAGGATATCGATGCTGGATCCTTCAACGCCAACCAACCGACCGTCTCTGGCTGGGATGCGCACGCTTGGTAGAATTTTACTTTTTGCTGGTCGCCGATTTACAGGACTGTCGATGAAGAGGATGACGAAGGAGAAAAAGAGAGGTTTTAATGGAGATGACATATTATTAAAAGAGAACGTATGTGAGGGCATTTAAGAATTATTCTTTCACATCGCACTTCGTCATTGATCAACTAAATTACTGACGAAAAGAGATGAGCTGTTATTTATCGTTGTTATTATACTTTTCTTTTTTTCTATCCTTCCTTAGATTCCTTTGGCGTTTTTCCGAGAAAACAAAATTCCTTCTATCTATTTGTTTCCCGTCCACCAATATTATTGTCTAAATTTTCCTTTTACCCCCTGGCCAGTATATGATCGTTTCTACTGCTCCTGCCCCACAATGAATTTCCTTGGCATTTATTTATGATTTCGAGCCTTTTATGAGCCGCGATGGATTCCACAGAACGTCAACCTGCTTATCTTATTTGGACTGGATCATTGGAACGGGCTTTTACTCTGCGACGACTTATGGTGGAAATCTGTCTAACAACCTTTTCTCTTTCGAGTGTTATTTATTTCAAGGGGTCGTCAAACTTGATATATTTCTCTTTTTCTATAACAATCTTGGCAGCAGGCTCCTTGAAATTTCTTTAGGATAACATTTATATTTCTATTCGATTACTTCCAAGATTTTCCATGGTTTTTCTTTTGTTTTTAAACTTATCATGCTCTATTCTTTTGTCTATATTTAGGAAACTTGCTTATTTTATTATTATTATATTTCTATTCTCAAACTATCAAAAATAACTGTTTATCTATCATGGCTACATCATTGCCCACATCTTTTACCATACATCTTGCTGCTGCAGTTTTCTGATGGATTGCCCCCGGCTTCTTTGTTATGAGTTACCTGCTTTGAGGAAATGAAAAGACAACATGTTCCCACGTTTCCTTCTACATATCTGGTGCTCTGATACGCTCTGTCTGCTCTTCCTTTCACCTCCAACTGTTCATAATTTTTCACTATTATCTCTACCGTACTTTCTACGCTCAAAAATCAAAACACCAAGATTAATAGCACAGATACTATTCCAAGCTGATTTAATCGATTCTTCCTGAGAAACCTCCTGCAATTTTAATTAGCTACGCAATTAAATAGCCATTTTCTTCAACGAGAAGACAGACGATATCCACCGGCGTGTACATGTATAACTAAGACAAATAACTGGGATTTACATTTATTCCGATCACAGCCTATGATATTGAACGCTTTAAGATTAGTCCGTCTCGAAATCAACGACTTGTTTTTCTTCGCTATCTATCTTTCTTTCTTTTCACACATTCTCTAGCGCACCCTTGGCGTTTTTGGCCGATCATCATGACGTCGACGATCCTACGCTAAAAGAGCCGTTATCTTTTTCTATTTTTCAGCCTTATCTCCTCAGCGAAAAATTGCAAACGGCCCGGAGTAAACATCCGGATGAGCGCGAAGGAAGCTACCTCCCTACCTTTTCTTTCTCAAAGGGCCTATTCTTTCCTTTAAATGAGATTGCTATCGTCTTTGAGAAGCTGAGCTTTTCATTCCATTTACGCACCACAATTTGGCAATTTTTGTATTTCTTTCGTTTGATTGTTCAAGCTGCCGCACTTTTCTAGCAATATCAGAAGCTGCAATTGACGGCTTTTATCACAGCTTTCCACAAAGAATTCTAATCTAACCTTCTCTTGAACCAACTGAGAATATGGGGGATAAACGGAAGATCGACGCGATGAACGCGGACGATGCTGCAGGCGTTTGAGTGGCACGTCCCACGACGGCAAGCATTGGACCCGCCCTGAAGGACGCGATCCCAACGTACGAGAGGATCGGCGTTACGAATATTTGGTAAGACTTTCCCCCGCTTCCTTCTATCCCGGTGTTTTTAGATGCAATTTCTGCTTAATAGTCGAGAAACTAACGAACCAACGTAGGATCCCGCCCGCCTGTAAGCCGCCACGGCGCCGATTCGAACGGTTAACGATATCGTTCGTCCAACCTCTTTCCCACCCACTTCCATTCCCAAATTTCAAAGGGACTAACATATGATATTGTATGACATCTACGACCTCGGCGAGTTCGACCAAAAGGCTCAACGCGCACCAAATTCGGCACGAAAGCGAACTAATCGCCTCTCGAAGCTCACGCCCGCAACATCGGACTCTACTTCGACGCCGTTCTAAACCACAAAGCGGCCGCAGACCACACTGAACGCTGCCGCGCAGTAGAAGTCGATAAGGAAGATAGGACGAAGGAAGTAGGTGAGGTACGCGAGATTGAGGCGTGGGTTGGGTTTGATTTTCCGGGGAGAAAGGGGAGTATAGCGAGATGAAGTATCATTGGTATCATTTTCGGGGGTTGATTAGTATGTTCTTCTTTTCTCTGCTTTTACTATGACGAGTGGTTTGTTTGGGAGGAAGGATGGTGAGAGCTAATGGGAGCGGTCTGTTGTAGTAATGCGGAGGATGAAGAGCGCGTATATCATATCCAGAAGGGCGAGAACGAAGGGAAGAAGTGGTCCAGTTCGGTGGATATGTCCGGTATGCATTCCTCTCGGTCCTTCATCGTTGTATATTATATTTCATATTGCTAACTATCCACCATAGAAAAGGGTAACTTCGACTACCTCATGTTCTCAGACCTCGACTACGACGTACCTCCCCCTCCCTCCCCTCTTCCCAACACCCTTACTAACAAACCCCAACCAGCACCCCGAAGTCCGCGAAGACGTCAAAAACTGGGGCGTCTGGCTCTCAAGCAGATCTTCCTCGCGGTATCCGCTTCGACGCCGTCCGGCACTTCTCCGCGAACTTCCTCAGGAGTTCATGCGCACCTCGAAGAGCAGGTCGGGCAGGACTGGTTCTCGTCGGCGAGTTCTGGAAGGACTCGTATGATACTATGCATAAATATCTGGACTACATGGATCATAAGTTTAGTCTTTTTGATGTTCGCTCGTGAATAACTTTTCGAGGATTAGTAGGACGCAGGACGCCGTGAGAATGCTACTCCCCTTCCTTTTTTTTTTTTTTTTTTTTTTTTAAATTTACCACCCTCACTATTGCCCCTGTTTAAACATAACATTGTCACAGCAAAATTCTAACAAAAGTATTTTATCCCAGGATCTGAGATCGATATGGGACGACACCTAACGAAAAACAAACCCGTCACGCAGTGACCCTCGTGGAAAACACGACACCAACTGGTCAAACCTCTGAAACACCCGTCGACGACTGGTTCAACCCTCGCCTACGCCTGCATCCTCCTCCGCCACGACGGCTACCCCTGCGTCTTCTACGGCGACCTCTACGGCCTCGCGGCCCTCCCACGTCCCCCCTCCTGTGCGGGTAGCTCCCGCCTCATCGCAGCCCGCAAACTCTACGCCTCGGTGAACAAAATGATTACTGGGACGAACCGAATTGCGTCGGATGGGTTAGGACCG
Source organism: Pezizomycotina sp. ARF18 (assembly GCA_002224055.1). Taxonomy (NCBI): domain Eukaryota; kingdom Fungi; phylum Ascomycota; species Pezizomycotina sp. ARF18. The sequence goes on along the minus strand of AZLU01000018.1, from coordinate 295,973 downwards.
GCACGCACGATAAACAAAATGGGTGCGCAGTGGTGATGAGTAATACGGGAGAGGGGAGTAAGAGGATGTTTGTCGGTGAGGTTCATGCGGAGAAGTGTGGACTGATGTTTGGGGTGGAGAGGGGGGAAGTTGTGATTGGGATGATGGGTGGGGGAGTTTGGGGTTGGAGCGACGAGCGTTAGTGTTTGGGTTAATAGGGAGGCGGAGGGGAGGGAAGGGTTGGGGGATTTGTAAGTTTTCCGTTTAGTTTTGGGGGGAGATTAAGGGATGTGTAGAGATTTGGCTAATGAAGTGCATTGATTCTAGTGATGCGAATATTTACGGCGACTCGGAGTAAGCATCTTGCCTGGACTGTGATTAGGTTATCTGGGCGAACATGGGTGGAAATCTTTCTCACTGGTTGGATCACTAGGATAATAGATCATGGGGGCAAAAAATTTCTTAATGGAAAACATATGATCGAAAGTTAATAATGTATTTAACGATAGAATAGACTTCAGTATATCGATTTGCTAGAAACAAGTATAGGGAACCATAGTATCTAATCCGCTCGTGAGATGTATATTTAGCAGATCGGCTGTGTTCTTGATCTGCAGTAATGCAATGGGGGGGGGGGGGGGAACCTCTATACAAAACAAATGCAGTACGATACTAACCCAAAAAAGTGACAGGAAGACTAATGTATGCCAAAGCTTGTAACTTGCGACCCGAGTCCATGTATTTATGCCAAACCAAAAAAGAAAAAAAAAAATTTGCCTACAGCGACTTATCCAACGGTAACCACGCTCGCCGCCCTCTTCCGCCTCTCCTCCTCCCCTCTTCGCCTCCACCGTTACCAACAAAAATCCAAATCCCACCGCTACCTTCATGCTGCGAAGCCGGCCTCGGCGACGACGCCCCGGCTCCAAGGTTCGCTCTCCCTCGGTGACCGCCTCCCTTCCGGCGGATTGCTGCGGACGACCTGGTACAGCTTATCCAGCGTAAACTCCACCCCGCACCGCGCATTCAATATCCCACGACGGCAAATGCTCCGTTCCTTTCAAATCCAATAATCCAGCGCTTCCTCGTCGGATTCTCCAGTAGCTGCTCGAAATCTAACAGCGTGAGGTCGGGCACGACGGTGATGGAAGCGCGGGTACGATCTCATCTACCAAAAACCGCCGTATACTTCGCGGTAACAATCCCAATAAATCGAGCTGGTGTAACCGGTGCCGTACTTCGAGTACTAAACCGTAGCATTTTAAGCGAGAGACCTTTGCTACGTGCCTGTGCATGTCGCTCATGAGGAAAGGCGCAACGTACGGCCGCGCCTGCGAGACGATGAAGTGGTTCACGTTGAACAGCTCGGCTAACCTTCCCAGCGGCGAATCCCTGACGTCGTTGTAATTTTGCCGTCGTCCACGGCTTCACGCGATCTCGCGCTGTCCCGCGGCCCACGGTACTATCTCCCCGTTCTCATCCTTACACAGTAATTCACCGCGAGTACAACCCCGACGACGTATTCGACGCGCACGCCGCCGTCCATATAAGAACATTCGGCGCCGTGATGTAATTTAACAACGTCGGAACCTCATTCTTCCCCGTACTCGTGCCGTAATATTCAGCACCCGCTTCGTCGATTATACGCCTCTTCGAATGTGAGGTTACCCAGATTCGCCTGCACGCATTCCTCTATGACTTTAACGTCGAGTAAATGTCCGTCCGTCACAACCTGTTAAGCTTCCGTTTTTATGCCTCCTTTTCTTTTCCGGCAAAGGCGGAGAGGTTTATACCTTCGCCGGGAGGAAGCGGGGAGTTCTTCATCTGTGTGGATGCCACTAAGGCTGCGATGAGCGCGCCGACGGCGGTACCGCAGATTATCCGGGGAGGAGCCGCGGAGGTGTAACGCTTTGACGACGCCGAGGTGGCAGAGGCCGAAAATTGCGCCGCCTTGTGTGTAGCGCAGAGGGACCGAAGGCTTGGCGGGTAT
>AZLU01000018.1:207786-291532 GCA_002224055.1 Pezizomycotina sp. ARF18 | reverse complement strand
CTCTTCTATCGCCTTGCGGAAGAGTTCCTACGTGAAAAATAAAATGTTAGCATGAGGGGAGCTGTACCTTGGCAGGGACGGGGACGTACTGGGGTGATCGGTAGAGCTGAGTCGCTCAATCTTCAAGCTTGTAAACAGTGTGCGGCGTCGATCAGAGCGGTAATTTTTTGACAGTGATAACGGTACTCGTATGGAGCCGTCGAGCTTGATTTTCGTGATGGATCTTGGTTATGAGAAAAGGCTTTTGATGGATACGTAATGCTGCGGATTCGTATGATGATAGGAATATAGTTAGTCTGTATAGTGAGATAGAATTTTGTAGCTGGTTTCTTGAACGCTTGCGCGTTAAGGAGCGACGCCCACGTTTTTTTTACTGGTAGTCTTGGCACTCGAGCATTAGTGCCAATAAGGAGCTAATCAAGCAGCGAGCTACTGGGCTACTACAGCATGGCAACTCCGTTCCTGTGATACCGCGTTTGTCTACACGATAGCCCGATAGGGTTACTTGATCCCAGAATACGGCCCTATTTCATTCCTAGTTTTTGGCAAACTAAATTTCTGCTGGAAGAAAAGCGTATATTATAATTGTCATCGAATAGGAATAGCGCTGGTGACGAGCTGTGTGTGTTTGCTTCAGGGTATGGAAAACTATTTAATGGGGCCTTTCTTCTTCTTGCATCTTTTCACCCTCTTACATCTTTTGGATCAACTCAACCTATCATCATTCGAAAGGAAATCGCTTCATACAAGTCAAGCTGACAGTTGAAGGCCAAAATCACACTTCTCAGTGCAAGAAGTTTCTAGATTCTACGTTCACTCGATTCAGTGCCGCCTTCCTTCGCCTGATGTTTCTGCTTACACTTACAGGACATTCTACTTGAAGCACCGATTTATTCATTTCTCCAGCCCTTTACCTGCTCAGAGTATTCAAAGAGATCAGATTCCTCTCTTCTCCGTCGTATTTTTCATCCTGGGATCTTTCTTCTTTCTAAAGAGAAGTATTTGATTAGACGTTTTATCTACCTTGACAGCTTCCTCAGCGGCTTTGGTGAAAAAAAAAAAAAAAAACAAGCATTATCCGTCTATAGCTCCATAATGGCTCGCTCGGACGCAAGCCCCTGTCCGAAAAGGAGGAGGATAGAAGAGAAAGTATTCAGCTCTCCGCTCAAGCTTCGAAGTTTCAACCAGCTATATCCTATTACAGATTCTGCTTACACCTTTTTTTTTTTTTCCGTCTTCGGACAGGCCACGAGTACAGGGAGTTCCTGTAGCTCCTCGGCTCCGATAAGCGATAAAGCTCCCTTGGACGGCATAGATGAAATCTTCAACAGGATCGACTAGCGGTAGTATTATCTCACGTCGGGACTTTCGCAGGTGATGGGCGCTGTAGTGACCGAAAGGGCACTGGGCACTGCATGACGCCGTCGATCTCTGCAAAGCCATCACTGACTGGAACGAAGAAAAGAAGAAGCAACAACAGGAAGAGGATTATGAGGAAGAGACGAACGTAGTTCTGAAAGAAGAATCATGAATAGCGAAACACAAATTGAGGGCGTTTATAGCAGGCTTTAACGCGAAGGATTTTGCCAGAGCGATATACTGACGAAGATCCAAAACCTTTATCAAAAGAATGCACATCTCAAGGCCGCAGGCCAGATTATCTTGGCGGAAAATGAATTAAAATTTGCAGAGAAGGTGGAATATAATCTTAAAAACAATGAAAGCTATGGCATGTCTCAAGATGCCGAGCCTGAATTATGGCCCCTTGTTAAAACGGTTAAGTGAGTGGATTCTTGATGCTTATCCCTTTTGGATAAAATCACGAAAAAAAATATCGATGAGGTAAACGGCTTACATGCGAAAACTCTTACTAGAATCTATCTCGACTGCCCCTTACTGCGAAACGGGCTAGTACTGGTCGACTTGCCAGGGAGCAGTGACGAGAATGCCGCCCGCTCAGCCGTAGCGGAGAAGTACCTCCAGTCCGGACACGAGGTCATCATCGTCGCGGAATATAAGAAGAATTATGAGTAACTCCGCGCTGGACCACATCGCCGACATTGCTTTAAAGAATCAGATCGAATCTGCCGGCCGCAAGAAACGTCTTTTGATTGTGTGCACTAAGGGGGATGTAAGTATACAGCAGAAGCACCATGGGTCGTCTTTAAACCTTCCCAATGGTTAGATATATGTTAACAACTTTTTCCTCCTTATTTGGAAGAAACTACGAGGATTAGAGCGCAAAGATCTCTACGACGAGCTACGCGACTTTTTGCCATGGTTCAAAAAGGAATATAACCAGCTACGGATGAGCCAAGCAAAGTGCAAAACCGCTGAGCAGAAGTCAGAGATAGAGTGGGTCCCTAAGTTATATCCTTCCATCCTTGCAGAACGTTCAAGCTAACACGTTTATAAAGAAACAAAATACGGAACACTAGCTTCCTCCGTGAGAGATCAAAACATCTCCGACGCGATCAGGGACAAATTTGCTTTGAAATTCAAAACGCAAGACATTTCCTTTAAGGTCTTCTTCGTCTCCTCGAAGGAGTATTCGAAGCTGGTGCTACCCAGTAATGAGGAAGCAAGCAGATCTCAGATACCGGCGCTCTGTTCATTTTTGATGAATACTGCTGTTGAAAGGGACGCGCTCGCCGAAAAGTATTTATTCAAGCCTTTAGGACATCTCTTCGCGAGTTACTCAACTTTGTAGAGGCTCGAAATACGAATTTTTCCGAGGCGACGTCCGAGACATGAAGGGCTCCCAGGGAACGCGGCGGATAGGCTTAGGTCTAAGCCGGTAAGTCTACTGCGCATTATGGACAAAAACTGGAAAGATGTATTGCGCTGTCACATCCCGCAACCCCAATACATACGAGCGCCAAGAGACGAAGATACGAAAAATAAAGGATATCGAATCCGGTTATAGAGTTAACTAACATTACCAAAAGCATCTTGACTACATGACCGCCGCGAACAGGTTACAGCAGCGAGGCATCGAGAGCCGATAAAAGTATATTACTGAACAGCGCTAATGTCTAGAAATAATAGTGGATGCTAACTTCTAGCAGAAATGTCAAACCGGAGAACGTGAATTTCAGTACGACACATTTTTCCTATGTTTATAGGCATCCATTCTAATTATCTTTTGGTTTTCTGCTAAAAACTGTCTCCCTAGAGCGATATCAAGCGATCTGTCGGCGCGACGGGGACTGGGTGCCAAAGAAGAACGTCGAGTTTCACCTAAACCGAGCATTCGCCTCTGTCTTTCTAGAGGAAGTCAGGCAGGAACTCTCCCATAGGAGCGAAATGGAGAAGAAATAAACCTAGCCTAAGAAGTCCGTCACGGAGGGCCTTGAGGCATTCACGAAAGATGTTCTTAGCCTTCCGCGTTTAAATCTCAGTGTAATATCTGGTGTACAATATCGTGGGGAATACAGCTCAGTCTGAGTTTTTTTTTTTTTTTTTTGCTATTTCCTTTCTATATGGGGGTGCGTGGGGTCTTTGGAAAAGAGTTTGAGCATTTTTATAAGAGCCGTTCTTGTTAGTGAAAACGCCGCCGTGGGAAAGGATGGCTCTGTGTGTTTCTATATCGGAGCAAATATGTTAAACCCTCATTTTCCCCCATCTCGAATCCAATCTCGAATGGTGTAAGGTGAATCTTCTTTATTTAATGCAGAGTGAGATAGAACATGATGTATACATACGCTCATGGATAGTCTTAGCCTTGGAGACGTGAATTTGTATCGCAACGCGGGCACAGGTCGGAAGAATCTCTTCTGTAAAAACGGAGGCAGATAATTAGAAACATTCCATCCGTTCTAAAGTATTGAAATGACACTTACCGATGACCTCATTGATGCGGCCAGTTTCGCTGCCGATATTGGCCAACGCTCTCGAATTCGCCGAATTCTGATATGGAAAAATGATTAAAATGGATAACACTTCAATTTAAAATCAAAGGAGAAACATACGAATTGATTTCGGTAGCGATCCCAAAGCGGCCCGTTCAATGCATTCTTGAAGGAGATCTCGTCCCTCTTTATTGTAGTCCGCATCGAGAGATTCAAGCCAATTCTTCAGACTACTAAGGTTTTCAAAAATGATCCACAATACTGCCTTACGACAATCGCGTTCTTGTGCGCTGCGACGGAGTCGATGTATCGAGCAGCGCTGGATTTTCGTATCTTCCAAATCGGCGTTACCTTTCTGTAGCAGGTCTTCGTATTTCTTGGAGGATACTGTGGAGAGAATCAATCAAGGCGTATATAGCAAGGGGGCTATCCTGGTAGCAACGCACGACGTCACGATAACATAGGGTAATAATGCTCGATTCTGTGTACGTACAAAAGACGTGAAAACGTGAAAAACTGAGAGAACGCGACGACGGTAATAATAATAAGAATAACGTAGGAAGAATACTGCAACGTAGCAACTGTAGACCGATTCGCAACCGTACGATGTCTGGTCGTAATCGTGAAGTTGAGGGCAGCTCTTTTATACACATATGAGCGTGCAAATGTGTGTCGTTCTTACCGGCGCCAGCTGCCACAAGTGGGGGTGCGTTTGCGCATTACTTAGTAACGAAACTGCATTTTACTAATATATGCGCTTCCTTACAACGCCTGCATTTATAGGCAGTTCTTCCCACTATAATACTAAGAAGGACTTGATGGACGTCTCCGAGTTTTCGTTTTTCAGAAATTTCTTAAACTTCGCTTCGATCAGGCGTGGAATTTCTTCGTATTGCGTCTGACGCGTAAGGATTTGTATTTCTTCCCTATTAAGTATTAGTATGAAAAAGTCTCTCCCCAAAAATTCTCTCCGCCAAATTTCGTTTGGGGGATGAGACGAATTCAATAGCTTTTTTCTCATCAAGATTTCTGGCATTCTTTTTCATTCGCCTGAGCGCTTCCAGCTGGCTTTTGTAATTCAGAACTCGGCGGCTGAGATCTTTCTGAAGCTCGTACTCTTTATGGTTATCAAAAATCTAGAGGTTTGTAAGCTGCAATTGCTCTTGCCTAACGACTAAGCGCGGAATAACTAAGAATAGGGACACGTACATCTGACTTCGTAGCGACAACCGTCAGGCTTTTGCGTCCGTCGTATGCGACTTGATTCTTGATTCCCAGCTGGGCAACGTCTTTAGCTGTAGCGTTAGTGAGGAGCTTGGTGATCTCTGCCACAACTACGATCTCATTGCTTGCGTTTCGTAAGAACTCGCGAGCTATAGCAGACCTGGCGGCGTTCGCATCCCCAACCCCGGAAGATCCACCAGGACAATTCCTTTCTCGAGAATCCTGGAGTCGACGAAGACACTATATGTTGTAAATTCAAAAAATTGAAATAATGTTAGAGATGCGGGCTACACACATGAAAGTTTGTCAATTTTATGAGAAGCCTACCGGGCTCGTTTTATTAACGGTCAAAGTTGTGGTTCTGACCCGGGATATCAGCTTCGTTCTCTAGACTAGCTTCGTTGTCTAGACGGGCTTCAAGGTACTGGCGCAGTTCCGTCGTAAAATCGCCAAGATCGTTGTCGGATATCCAGAAATCTTGCTGTAGCTCCTCGGCTGAACTATATACATCCTTGACGCGGTCCGTCATTTCCTCGTGGTCCCCGCAGTATTGAAATCAGGGAAAAGGGCCTTCATTTTGGCTACCGCCGCCTTGTACTCCTCTTGAAGAGAATCGGATGTCGGTTGATGTTCCTCCAAGTCGACTTCTTCTGTATCGCTCATGTCCTCCTTAAAATCAGGTCCAACAACCTTTTGTACTTCCTGCTTGCATCTTCAACTGAGAGATACTCGACAATAGCGGTGAAGGCGCTCATTTCCTTCTCAAAACGAGACGCGTTGCTTTGAATATCCCGTAGAATTAGTGAGAAATAATTAAGAATGAGGTTCAATATTTCTACGCACCGGCACCCGACTTTCCTATGATGGCAAAGTAAATCTTAGAAAACTGGCTTTCACGTCTCTTCAACAGCGAAATCGATAAACTTAGATATATGCTCATCTTCAATATCGAAGTATCAAGCCAGCTGACGACACCAGGTGGAAGCATTGAGAGCCGGACGATGATTTCTTTTAATTTGCCCGAGTCGGTATTCTCGATCTCGCCGAACTGCGTTGGGACTGGATACGCTTATGCTCTGTATACACCGTAATCAATTCTCTTGGTGCGTCATCCTGGCCTAAGGGTGATGGTTTGGAGATCATCGCTCAGCGATCTGTATCGACAACCTCGATAAGCTGTAGGGAAAGAACTCGCGCTCGTTCTTCCATGGATATAGAACTTACCATTTAGCTCGACGGCATATTCACTTTTCTGGGCCGCGCTTTCGCCGACGTTCGGCCTCTTGGTTCCGAGCTGAAGCTTGAGTGTATAAGTTGGCGTTTGCTTTATTATCCTCTATATTGAAGGACACGCGTCATAAAGGAAGTTATAGGCTTCAAGTTGCTCATACCTGTGCATTCCCGTTGTAATTTGCCGTATGTACATCATTATCTACGTCTGACACCCTCTTTCGTTTAGACTGTATAGCAACCACAGAAGGGCTGATGGGTTGATACTCACGTCTCCTTTCCTCCATGGCGGATCCAATAATATTTGTTTTAAAGTACCGCTAGAATGCGGGTAGGAAGCTGATAGAATACTCCGCACTACCGAGGCAGTTTCTGATTTGTAGTTAGTTGGTTGAGATACAGGCGAGCTTGTGAAGAAAATTGATAGTAATTCAAAGGGAAGAAGAATCCGTTCGCTATTTTTTTTAAAAAAGCTCTGAACACGAGGGGAAAAAAAAAGGAGTCAAAAAGAAGCAAAAAGAAGAAAAGCGAATAGATCGAAAACAGTTTGGGATTTTCTCCAAGACTTAATTTGCTTCTACGTGCTTCGATCTCTTGCCATGGAGAGCATTATAGCTATTATGGCAAGTATTTGTTTTTTGAAGTTTCTGTTCTCTTCAATTTACTTGAAGACAACATGCGTTTACCGAAAATTTGTAGTTTCTTCAGGTCATTTGATCTGTCATGGCTTTATTACGTGCTCTATCGCGAATGGCATTATCAGCAGCGTCTTCTCTTCGAGGGGTGAAATGCCCTTTGCTTTACTATTGCCGACCTTCTTGCCCTTTTCCACGGCCTCTGTATCTGAGCCCTGCAACACATGCTAGTAAGTTGCCTCATCGATGGCTCAAATTTTTGCTCTCGTTCATCGGGGTGGGGTTGTAATAATAGTCTAATAGTTTTTTAAGGGAGATTCAACTTTTTCAGAAATCGACCTTATAAACCTGGCAAAGCGTCTGTCGAAGATAAAGATGTCAGTCTTGATTATGAGCCGATGACGACAGGTGTGGACGAAAAGCTATGCCAGTCGAAAAGGCAATTTCCGGATGGTGTCGTTCTACCGGTGAAAAGTTTGGACTTGAGGAAGGAGAAAGCGAGGCCTTGAAAAAGCTTATCCGTATAGCTGAGCAAGACTTAGTTTCAACATTAAAAAAACTTGAGGGAATGTTAAAGGATATAGACCTTTTATAGCCTGGCTTGGAACCAATCATTTGCCTTTCAATTCATTGTGGGAAACCACCGCCCAGCATCTCGAAGGAATTTGTCGGCGGAATGCAAAATCCTAATTAATTAGTGCAAACAGCAGCATTTATTAATTCATTAGTTATATTCTTAGCTTCTCTAGGAGAGTATGCGCATTCTTATAAGTATAATCTGTAGATGGCTCCGTTATTGGACATCTATTACATTAGAGATATTTCCGTCACTGTTCTACCAACACTCAAGTCCGCCCATTCCGTGGATTTTCTGTTTAAATTTTTAAAAGTGAATAAATTGTCCAATGAGTAAGGTGAGTACTTCGGATAGTACACAAGCTTCAGCCATTGTTGTTAACTATCATTAGTTTATCCTCAATGTTTGGCAGTTAATTTCGAGGTCAGAGCAGAATGTATTTTAGCGAAGAGAATAATACTCGTTAAACTCATAACTATCAAGAAAGCATGTTATAACTAATGACCGTCGCAATCAGTTTCAGTCTTGCTTTGGACCTTAATGATTTTTAAAGCTTGACTAAGGGATGGACGTATTCCCAAAACATTAAAATTCTAACTATTTGCATTCGAAATATCGTTAAATATATTTTATCGATATATCTCGGATTACAGGAAGAATGCTAAGACCCCATAAGTAAAACGTTACCAGATCCACTTTTAAGGACTCTTTTACCATTGCTCAGAATAAATTTTAAGTCCTCGATTAAAAGTACCAAGCCCTTGATCAGTTTGTCAAGCTCTTTTGCATCCTTGTCACATTCTTTGGAAGCCTTCGCCAAGATCTCCTTTACTGCCTTCCTTTGCTCTTGCCCGCGTTTGCCTGGCTGCTCCGGTTGTCATCGTACCAGCCTGACATTGCTTTCTTGATACCATCGATCAGGTCATCTAAGTGCTTTTGCATGGCATCCGCGCATTGCCAATCATTTTTTCCAGCTGCAGTTTAGCATTGCCTCCATCCCCTCGAATACATCCGTTTCTTGAGCTCTTTGTCGATGAGGTCCTTCATCTTGGCCTGAGCGCCTATTCCGTCGATGGCTATGGCTTTCGTATAAGATGACTTGAGAGCTGTTCGGAGCTCTTTGGTGTTGCTCAAGGCGTCCAAGACTTTCTTTCTCCTTCTCGTGAAATCTCTTATGCAGCGAGAAGCGATTGTGTATTCGAGTTTAAGAGCTTCTCAATGGGTTGGTATCGATTTCTGTATCCCCAAGCACTCTGAATAGGAGAAATTGAGGGTTAGATAAAAGGGCCGTAGCATAGAGAAAATGGCAGAGGGAAAAAATCTCAGGGGATGTAGCAGAAGGGTACAGACTTAGGACAATGTCTCGAAAAGACCCAAGACACTTCCGGATATCAACTTCATAGTCTTGTACAATCTTATCCGCAGATTTTATAGGCTCCCAACTCGTCTTCACATCCTTTATGAGGAAAGACGTGAGCGCTTTGTTGAGATGGAATTCTCATCTTTGCCTTTCGGCTTATATCTTCTCCTTTCTTGATGCATATAGACTTGTATCGATCTAGGAAAATGGGAAACGGTTAGCTCCTCACTTATAACCGGATGTTACAATCAGTTCGATGGTATCTCACTATATGTAATATTTTTCTAAAGATTCAACCATTCTTAAGTCAGCTTTTGTTCCGTGCCCGTGGATTAGATCGAAACTTACCGGTGCCACCATAAATTTCTGATGTTGTTCAACAGCACGGACTCCAGCACCCTCGACGACTTCATCTACAATCGTTCGAAAGGTCGTTACATGATCGCCTTTTCAGAATTAAAAAGAAGAGAAAAAGAAGGAAAGAATGACACACTGAGCTCTCCAAGAAATCTTCTCCTATCTTTTGCAAATAAGCTAAAGCCGTACCGTATGTGGAATCCTGTTATTGAATTATCCGTTAGCCCATTCAAGAATTCGCAAGGGGAAAACAAAAGGGAAGCCTTCAATATCAAAGCTCACCAGCTTTTTTGTAAATCTTCCATAGCACTTCAAGAGTATTCTTGAGCTTTTCATGGGATTCTTGAGAAGCTCTTGCCTCCAAGCTTCAAGCAAGGTTTGGAGAATATATATCTCCTTCTGAAATTCTCAAGAAATTCCTTGCCGTCTATAGCACGCTTTTCGATAGCGATATGAGACAAAAAGTCGACCAAGGCCGGAATCTGTGTTTTTTTGGGCAGCTTTAGAATTATGATCTTCTCTTTCTGGTATGCCTTGAGCAGACCATGAAGAGTTTGAACGAAATATTTTGAGACTTGAGCATTTGCTTAAATCTTTGTTCTATCACTCCAGGAATTTGGTTATCTCGCGCTGTGTTAGTTAAAGCCTGTATCTCGTCACTATCCAAGGAGTCAGTTTCAAGACAGCCTGATACTAAAATTAGAATCTGAAGAGCGGAATCACGAACTCGACTTTAGCAACTTTGTTCTTTTGCTTGTTGGTTTTAGCTTCAGTCTTTTCCTTTTTCAACTTATTCATCTGCTCTTTGAAGCTGGGGAGCAACGTGCAAAGCTCACTACGGAGTTGTCGCTCGTCCATATCCTTTAGCATCTATTGATCATTGTATGTTAATAATATGACCGTGTTAATTTACCAAGCAAAAGGGAAAGAATCATATACATCAATCTTGGTGCACGCAATAATGAGCGTTACAGCCTTCATATTCGATTTGGGTCTGTAATCCGAGGTTTGCCATGGACTCCAGGGTGGAATTTGACAAGATTCTGGTGTATGCAGCCGCGAGAATAACCTCGTCGACCTCAGGGAGGTAGCTTTTTGCCATTGCTGATCTTGCTGCATTTTCATCATTGGATCCAGGAAGGTCGACTAATGTAACGCCGTTTTGGAGCAGCGGCGAGTCTAGGTACAGACTATTTACTTTTGATTAGCTTCCTGCGAGAAGCCTTAAACTTCATCTAAAAGGGATTAGCTACCGGACTCGTTTTACAAGAGGCCATAACTGAGCCACTTGCACTGAAGTAGGAGAATTTTCGAAAGCTGTTGTTGTTTTTCAAAAGATCCTGGACCTGTTCAGCAAATTCCTCTTCGTCGTCTGTAGAGATTATTTGCTTCGACAAAGCCAAGGTTTTATTCTTGTCGTAAAGGAGTTCGATTTTCTTCAATGTGGAGTGGAGATCTAAATCCTCCGCTTGAAAATCTGGGATGAGAGCTTTTAGTTTACTCTCGGCGATATCTGATTCCTCCAGCACGATGTCCGATTTTCATTGTTGTGTGATTTTTGGACTTCTTCGTTCCGAAGCAATATATATTCACACAGGGCTCTAGCATTCTCTATAGCTTCTCCCCTCGTCTCGAACTCGATCTCTGCTCTGAACTCTGAACCACCCGGCTTTCGGTAACAAAACTCCGTCGGCACTGTTGTGCAGCTGCTTGCTAGGCTTGTAGGAGCAATATCGCTTCTCAAGAGGGCATTTATGAGCGAGGATTTGCCGGCACCAGATTCGCCAATAGTAGCAATGAGAACTCTTTTGTTCTCGTCTGGAATCTCTAGCTTCAAGATACCCTCAACAAGTTCCCCTCCTTCAGTGCTTTTGAAGATTTCTTGAATACTATTGACAAGTCTCTTCTGACGGTCTTCAAGGCGTTTGAAAATGGGACGGAGAAGCTTTGGAACGTCGGAGTCGTCATCTCCCTGTAACATAGACAACATGTTAACCATTGATATCATTTTCAAATTTAATTTTCGACCAGGATTAGAGACTACAACTATATACTTACAACTTTCAGCATCTTCATCTTTTTCACCGGTGGTTCTTCTGCGCACGGCCTCATGATAATTTAAGCGACTGCTGCAGGTTTATAATTTATCAGGTTCAGGTCCTTTTCAGCTTAGATACATAATAACGTGCTCTAAAGTTTTACTTTGCGGATTTCGGGATGCAAATGAGTATAAAGAATAAATGTAAATTTTAAGTGGGCAGATAAGGCCTTATAACACGGCTGGAATCATGAAGTCATCTGGATCGGATGGCTGCGGTAGAATCATGCCGAGCAAACTAGAATCGAAGGTATGATCCGTGCTCTTCTTGCTGACCCATGTCGGCTGGTTTAGATGGAGCAAGACCGTTTGCTAGTCCAGGCTATTTTTTTGCTTCTCCCTAGTTCTCGAGCTTTGTCGTTAGCAGATTCAAAGGCTTCTTCATGTATCTACACTCTCCGCCTTCCAAATATTCTGGAACACTCTTAACACCATATAGTGTCCTCATTGACATCCATTTGAAGCACAACTTTCTTCGCGCCACTCGATATCCTCCGGATTGGAGCTTTAGGCTTAATCATGCACGGCTGTCCGTATCAATGTAAAGGAAGCTCAAGAATTTCCCGGCGCTTCCTAATTTCTAACACAAACTAGAATTTTCTAGCAGAAGAAAACGCTTTTGGAAATCATTTGCCGGAGAACTTCGGCGTAGTACCAGGAATCCGACATGGAGCGAAAAGACACCCTGCCAGCCCTAGTTAAGATAGTCCTAGACCACGTCACAGAGGCTGCGGAAAGGACGAGACGGAATTGAGTAGGTGAATAGAAGCCGTCTAGTCTTGCGAATCTTCTGGAGGTCTTCAGTCCTCTTTCTTTAGTATACAAATCTTTCCCATGTTTTCAATTTTATAATCATTTCTTAGTTTTTTTTTTTTTTTTTTTCAGTGTCATAGATATTACATTCGGGCGGCTTAGCACATAGACTGAATCCTTTCATGAACAATGCCTAATACTCAGTAGTACATACAACAGTTTGTCGATAGTCTATCAGTTGAGTAGATAGGATTTATACTCCAATCCTACTTTCGCTAGGCGCAACGTCGCGTGATACTGGTGTTTATTTTTACACCGCACAAAAGAATTTTCGGCCGTGCTAAAGAGGTCCTTCCGTAGAATAGATACATGGAACTTCAGTATCTCCATCCTCTCCGGGTAGATGAAATTGCCATTGTTTGACGTCTTAGACATATCATTTAATGCCTAAGGTCAGAGCCTGAAGGAAGGGATTGATGCCCCCAGAAAAGGAGCAAGCTAGAAATCGAATAAAGTCCAAAGCCCCCGCAATATTTATTTGCGTATTTGCTCGGTTTCCAGAGCTAAAGTGTCATGATTGGGCGGTTTTCCTGAGTTTTCAAGCTGCAGTCGAGAATTCCAACATGTTTAAAAGCGTCTTTCGCCTAAAGTGTTTCATGGCCCGTTAATCATTATTGTAATCCTCCCAACATCGCTCTAATCCTTTCCTTTTTCATTCCCCATGCATAGGTGTAGGAAGGGACAACTAGTTACCAAATCGATATCTAGAACCTTCCATCATTTTGTTTAGTGACTCTAGCTTCACGACAAAGCTCGTGGCGCTAACACTTTCCGAAATTCCATTGCTACGTAGGTGCAAGTTCAAGGAAGGCCGAGAATGGCCGGAAGCCGGGCCCGGCACTCGCAGACGGTAACCGCTTCGATTGCTTCGTAAAAACCACGCCACGACAGACAAAGCGCAAACCGGAGATTTTCGAGGCCGAACTGGCGGAACTAACCCTTCTCATAATGACAACGCATATCTACGCAATCATCCGGAAATTTCATGTACTATGGTTTATTACAATTCTAGGGCTATACTTAGGAATCTTAGAAGATAAGGCCCCTTAAGTTGTTGATGTATAGGAAAACGGTATTTTAGGAGCTTGAGAAATATTCAAAAGGCCTAGGATCTGCTCGACTCCTATGTTTCTTTTTTTTTTTTCAGCTTGATCCCGTATATCTTTGATCATATATTCTGTCCGTCCAAATCCCTTTCTTCTCTTGCCGGATCGAACAAGGAATACGATAAGATCTAAGCTCTTTCTTCCTTTTCAAAGTGATACAATATCTATAAAACTTTATCTTTGCTGTTTATCAATTTTCCACGTCGTTTCAAGAATGCCACGAGCAAGAGATAGATAGTTCTGGAGATGAGGAGGCCCCCGCGTCAGAAAGAAAAGAATATAAGACATAGAGGTTCGTCCTGTTCCTTCCATTTCTGAGCACCAATAATGTAAAACCAGATATTGCCATCTTCATTTGTGGCTTACTTGAAATTCAAGGCAGCAATACAGTCCGATGAAACTGAGCCTGAAGCCTTACCGGTATCCGATGAGAACGAGGCCGAGGCCTCACAGGCGCCCTCCGAAGATGAACCTGCATTTTCCCAAATGGTCGACGAGGCTGAGCCTGAAGATTTCCAAATGCGAAGCGAGGACGAGAACAAAGTCTCACAAGAATCCGATGACGACGATGACATTGAAGTCTCGCACGAGTCCGATGACGACGATGAAATTGAAGTCTCGGATGAGCCCGATGACGACGATGAAATTGAAGTCTGGCATGGGTCCGATGATGACGAAACTGAAGGTCCCCAGGAGTCCAATGAGGACGGGAATGACCCACAAGTGTCTGACGGGGACTCCATTGAAGCTTTCCATGAGTCCGATAAAGATGAGGCAGAAGTCTCGCAGATGTCTGATGAGTATGAGACTGAAGTTCGGGAATGACTGATATCGAGGACACTCAAACAAATGGTAAGCCATAATTCCTAAGACGAAAAGGAGAAAAAAGAGGAAATTAGACTAGTGATAAACCGTTCCCGCCCTGAAATTCTCAAAAACTTTCCGCTAACGGTGAGTTGAGCAACGAAATCTCCAGCAACACTCGCTTCCACGCCTAGTTTAAATAGCAACGACGATAAATACGAGGACAGTCACGAATATGAAGACGATTTGGGGGATGCTACATGCGTCGACCCGAGTGTTCGAGTAGCGGAGATTCATATAAAGAAGATCCCGCATCTTACTCGAGAAGCAAGCAGGGCCCTGAAAACGATCGGTCTCAAAGCCAGGTATCGCAAAAACTTTGATGAATTTGTCAAGGAATCGTCATCGAACCTATGGAGAACACCATGGTCGCAGTCACCGTAAAATCGGCGTTGGTAAGTCATTTCCGTTCCTGTGTCTCAGAGGAGATGCCCTTGCGCTAACGGTTTCATTCATTTCGATCACCAGGAAATCAACTCTTTTAAACGCTTTGATGCAGATAGAAGATCGCGCCGCGGCTGTACGCGAGCCAGCCAACTTGTCGTTTTTAAAGATTTAACTAATAGAAAAGTCAAATAGGGTCACATGGATTCTGGTACCACCATTCAAGTTGAATTCCATCAACGAGAGAAAACAATGAGGCATACACGGCGACAGTGGAATTCTGTCAGTGGGCGAGGCACAGCGATGTCGTGACTATGTGTAGAGACGTTGCCTTAAACCAAGAGATGGAAAACACAGAAGTGCCCACATGCACCCGGGTTGCAGACGCGAAACTACGAGCCTTAGTTCCTGGTATCCTAACTATGTGGGGCTTGAAGATATCCCAAGAAAATAGCGAGCTGTTTGAGAGCAAGCAAGAGCTTCAAGACGGCTTTCTACACATAGGCGATGACTTGCGAAGGCGTTTCAACCAAAAGATGCGCCCGTATATCCAAGCCGCTGAAAAGGAAACAGAAATACCACAGTTATGGCCCTTGATAAAGTCAGCCAAGTAAGCGGCTCTCCACCTAGAAGATTTCTTTTACGTAAATGGCCCTCTTAGTCATAAATTTATGCCATACTAACTCTATACTACAGATTATACGTAGACTCCCTCTTCTGGAAACTGGTGTAGTTCTAGTCGACCTCCTGGAACGGGTGACTCCAACGCTGCAAGATCCACCGTTGCAAGCAGTTACCTCTCCGACAGTCTCCAAGTCAGTAGCAAAACCATTGTTGTGACTGATATTAACAGAATTTTCAGCGATAAATCGGTTGAGGATCTTGTGTATGTGAACATTCGCACCCAAGTAGTCTTTGGGGACATGAAGGGTCTTATTATTGTTGTGACTAAGTGTGAGGTAAGTAGTTGCCGTCGCCGCCCGCTCTCATCTAGGCTAATTCGGGAAACATATGATTAATCATGGTATGATCTATAGCAATTTCTAAAGGAGGAATTTATCGGCAAACTCACGGATATAATTTGCAGGTACTCCCGGATATCAAGGAACTTATAGAGATTCTTGAGATAAAAATGGAAGAAGCCACGGACCAGGATAGATATGAAGAACTCGAGTTAAGTTAGTCGAACCGCTCCATATTTACTCTTATGGCACTTTATTTTAAGAATGTTTCAGAAAGCGAATAACGGAACTCTGCCATAGGACCTGGCGCAACGATCTTCCATCATTGTTGAGAAAAAATTCCGAAGTATCATTCGGGAAGAGCACAACATCAAAGTTCCTTGGACATTTTTCTCGTCTCCTCAGAGTGGTATTTGAATCTCAAGTGCAACGAAAAAGAGGGAAAGACGCAGATAGATGACCGGTCAAATTTCTTGTCTCAGTACATACCGAGAGGCTAGCTACCCAAACCATTAGACAAATCAGTTTTTTAAGAAGGGAGGTTCAGCATTAATAGATCACGTAACCTCTCGTTGTTGCAGTGCTTCAAAGGAAGCACGCGACCGCCTTAGGATCGACTCAAAAGAGCTTTCTAAATCCCTCTCGGAAGATCTTGTACGCTCCGCAAATTCAAAGAAGCCGTTAAATGGTAGTGTTAATCTTCAGATTTTAGAAAAAATGAATGCGATATTACTATGGGGGACTTGAAGTCACTTTTCCAATATAAGCGATAAATTAGGTTAGTACTTGTTATCAAAGGCCAATGCCGCATTTCTAACCATCCGCTGATGATCGCTGCCAAAGCTTAGACAATATTCTCCCGCGGGCACCTGAGATTGCAATTTCAGAGCACACCAAACTTGCAGCGTCAACGTATCCTCGTATGAATCCTCAAAACCTTCACTTTGGTTGATTCTTTCCCGCACACTGACTATAAAACCCTGCAGAGAGTTACAAGGCCGTCATAGAGAGGAATGGTATCTTTTCGACATTTAACAGGAAGAAAGGCGAGACCAAGATTGGGATATAAATCTTGAATCTATGAAGATCTTTAGGATGACCTAGCAGAAGTTTGGGGATCTACCTTCGACAGAGTTAGGACTCGGATCTAACAACACGCCGTTCGCGTTGAGGATATGCTTCGACACTTTGAGGATGAACTGCAAAGTAAGTGCTCTCAAAGATCTCTTGATATGACGATCAGGATTTACTAATGGCGTTTAGGACCATTTGACGAGCATGGGTTTTCCCACAGCGTCCTGTTACAGACTGTATACGCGCGGCTACAACAGCTACGTCGGAAATCTTCAGTGGTATTGCTGAAGAGATTGATTTGAAGTAGGAGGCCAGTAAAACCTTTACGGATGTGAGGGAAGTTCAATTGGCGTTAATGGATGCATACTCTGAGGCGAAGCGATGTACTGGAGTTGGTTCCAAGGCGCGAAGGGTGGAAGTGATGAATAACGCTCTCCAGAGGACGGATGCTTTCAAGCAAATCGGGAAGAGGATAGAACAGGATCTGCTCGCTATAGTTTATTTCTACGGCGATAGAACCGCCGCACAGATGAAAACGCTTGTGGAAAATATTAAGAGTAATACTTCCTCTGGATCCTGCAGTACAATCAGCAGCTAGAGTCTGTTAGCAAGCAGTACTCTCTTGCCGAACAGATTCTCGGATCCGCCAATGATGAGTCGAAGGATTACCAAGACGAGCTTGGAACCTTGATCCATGTATTAAGACGGGTAAAGAAGCCGTAATTCGCCTCTACTCACAACTTTATTTATTCATCTTCCATATTCTCTCCTTGTTCCTTTGATAATCAACGCCTTTGCTTTTGATTTCTTCGGCTTCATCTGATAATATCTGCTTTAATCCGTTGCAAATTCTTTTACGCTTACTTTAACTTTGCGATCCTACTTTTACTTTTTGGTCTACATTTAACTTGCTTCACTTTCCTGTTTTCATTAATCGTCCAATAACACCTAATGAAGATATGATTCCCAATTTTGAAGTACTGAGCCTCCGCTCAAACTTTTGTTATTATTGTCCGCCGATAAATTGCACTTGGTTGGTTATATTAGCTGTTCAAAATGGACATGTATTATTGTACTTCTTAAAGACAATAGCTAACAATGTTATCATTGCACTTAAGAGAAAGCACTGAGAAAGCATAGTGAATAATTTATAAGCTAGAGCTGGTCCTGAGAAGACATAAGGTAGATAACGAATCCATGTTATAGGGAATAGGGCCGGGGAAGCAGATGTGAGAATTAGATAACCAATCGGGCAACAGCGGAGCAAGATTCTTTTGTTACTACATACAGTAAAAGCACGAGCAATCATACGATTGTATTTAAAGGAACATACCTCATCATACCTAGTACAGATGCGGTCATTCAGCGCTTCTCTCGTCTAAATTAAGCGCACCGTCGCTAATTTTGCACCACTTTTTTTTTTTCTTTTTTTTTTTTTTTTCCTTCGTCACTCCAGAATTTCGGCCGTGGGTCCTAATCTTCTCCGTCCTACCACCGTCCAGGAATCTCTTTCTTCAATTTCAAACCCTCGCCCCTGTTTTTCGGGAATTAAATCATGAGCTAACAATCCTCCTTAACTTATCTTCTTACTAGTCGGAGTGCGTTCACCCATCAGCTCCGCGGACGATGCTACAATCCATCATCCGACCGACGCCGTGGGGCTTATCGGCGTCCCTGCCGTTCGCTATCTACCTCTACTCCTCGTCATCCACACCCTCGATTGCCTTACGTATAACACGAGCGATCTCCTCTCCAAATACCGCAAGACCTTTTCCAACACGACAAAGCCTCCGCTTCTCTTCAACCTCGACCCGCCCACTCCCATCGAAACTCTCGCCGTCCACCTCACCTTCACCATTCAAACGCTACGTAACCGCCCAAAGTCCAACTTCGATATGCTTCTTCTCCACGACCTCCGCCGCGGCAGCGGGCAGGATGTTCCCGCCGGACCGCCGTTGACGTCGCCGAAGCCGTCTTCGCGGAAACCAAGGTCTAACAATGAGGTAGTACCCGCGCGGGAGGAGGAAGAACCGGTCCACCAGGTCGAGAAGTGGGAGAAGAAGGAGGAACCGGAGTGGGTGAAATACTACCGGCAGCGGGCGCAGCTGTCGGACGCGAAGTACCGCCGGAGAATACAACCGTAAACAATCCCCTTTCACAATTCCTATTCCCCAAGCGAAAAAATGTACATTTCAATGTTACTATGAGAAAAGATTTCACCACTAACAAAAACGCTGTTTCCAACAGCTGAAACGCCTCCTCCCCTCCCTCCTCTTCACCTTCTCGTCCTAGCCGCTTCCACAGTTTCGCGTTCACCTATAAAACCACCGCCCCAAAAGGACCGCTGGCTCCCCGACACCCCAATCCCTCGCCACGATCGGCGGAATAATAGCGTTCAACACCGCAATTCTTCCTATTGGAAGTTTCCACCCTTGTGGAGGTTCATGAACAAGAACTTCATCATCATACCCGCGACGCCGCACGCGTTTAGTATGTTAGGTGCGGTGTTTAGTCATCAGCAGTTTAGCCATTTGGCGGCGAACATGTTGGTGTTGTTTTGTGGGGGCTACTTGTACGACTTATACTTCCTTCTCTCTAATACCCCACCCTTCTTCTATTCTATCTAGGATTGGCACGAGCTCATATAACGTAATCTGAGAAATAGTCTGTGACCAAATCGGCCGCGGCAATTTCCTCGCGATGTACTGCTCGCGGGCGCCGTAGCGTCCTTCGCAGCCTCGCCTTCAACGTCCTCCGCGGTAACCTGCACATATCAGCCCTCGGCGCCAGCGGCGCGGTCTTCGGCATGATGGGCGCGTTCGCGTACTTGAACCCAGAGTAAATTCTTCCTCCCCTAGTATACATCCTCTCAACCAAAAAAAAGAAAAGAAATTATTAATCGATAATCTCCAGTTACAATTCCGCTCCTCCTCTTCCCTTCTTCGACATAACGGCCATTCAAGCCGTCACCGCTGCAGCCCGATCGAAGCCGTATCCTGGGCGACGAACTTTAATGCCGAACATCGACAGGGTAGCGCACCTTAGCGGGTTAGCCGCGGGTGTTGTTTTCATGTGGATGATTTACGAGCGTAGTAGGAGGAAGAGGGAGCAGATGCGGGAGGAACTGACGAGGAAGTTGGGCGGTAGTAAATAAGAGGGAGAGAATGAGTGGATTGGTATTTTTGTAGGATATAGATAGTACTTTTGCTAAATAAAGAGGAGAATTGTAGATATGTTTCGGGGAGAAGAACCCGAAGCTTTGGGTTGTAATTAAGATGTAATAAATATTGCAGTATAAGCGGAAAGGTTCATACGCGCAGGCTTCAGTCGACTGATTTTACGTACCGCTGCTAATATACAGCTTACAGATGGGCATACGAATCTGTAGCTGTCAGGAACACAATCTGCATCTCGCTTATCATGTCAGGAGGGATAATCCAAGAAAGCCTTTTCCCGTCCCACTCCCCCGTTATTATCAAAGTAAAAGATTATGATGTCATATATAATAAATTCCTTCGACAGTGAAGCATTAAGATAAAGTGAACATATTTGATAAATACAAAATGATCGGAAAAACTAAAATAACCGCGAATAGTAGTACAAAAGTAGTAGAGTAGTAGTAGTAGTAGTAGTAGTAGTAGTTGAAAAAGAAAAACTCATAGCTCTAACTTTTTTTTCTTCTCTTGATTGCTCCCTTTTATTTTATCTTTTTGTTCCTTTACAGTCTTCCCCTCCACACGTATTCCATCTTTTAATGTTATTCGTGCGACGCGTTAAAAACATGAAATATTCGTTAAATGAGTTTTTGTTTTAAGGTGTATCGCGCTTACTTTCCCCCATGAATAATGATGATTGGAATTTTTCCCTTAATTTTCAAATGTTTTTTTTTTTTTTTTTTGCCGGTGGATATTTTTATTTGTGTACTGAGTAAACGAGTCGAGAGAAGGAAAAATTCGAATTTCTGCTGCCAGTTTTTTCGTCTAGTAGACCTTCTTCTTCTCGTCCACACTCATCTGTCCCGGGCCCATGTTTACGAGGAGAACCAGACCACCACTATTCAGAGCACGTCAAGTTAGCAATTTGCGCTAAGCACTTGCGAATTGGGAATTAGAGGGCAGAGAGTATCGAAGCTACTTACACAATGGAGAGGATCTGGAAGAAATCGTACTTGGCAAAGTCGCGGTGCGGGTGATGTTCGTGGAGCTAGAAACGAGGTTTAGTTAGCTACAGCTCCTTCATAAATGTCACAATTGAGCGATCCATTAGTTAGCAGAGGGGGGAGTTCATGCTTACAGTCCAGAAGTTGTTTATTAGATGTTGAAGATGCTCAGAAGCATGACGAGGAACATGGCGCTCCACTTGGCCTTGAACCGACAACGACCATCACGCACGCGAAGAAACCCAAGACGCTGACGAGGATGCGGCTGAAGCTCCACTCGCCGCTGAAAACGAAACCGATGAAGAGGAAGATGAGGAGGATGCGGCCGGCGAGTTGGATCCACATCTTCTTGTCCTTTCCTCGAGCTGCGGCAGGCCGGCGAAGGCGAAACTTCTTCCTGACGAAGGAGTCGGAGAGAACCATGAGGAGACCACCCATGACGGACAAGTTGCGGAGGAAGAAGTTGAGATCGAAGATGAGACCGTAGCGAGAGCCTGAGTGATGACGACGCCGATGAGGCCACCGACGGCGTATTCGGAGTGACGGCGGGCGATGATCATGGTGGAGCAGACGCACATGGCGATGACGTTACCGAGCAGAAAGATATGCGTTAAACCCCATGGAACTGTTGAGCGAAGGGGGAAGCAATTGAAGTTAGTTTTCCATTCAGCTAGCTGCCAAAGAAGGCCAGAGAACGCAAAGAGAAAATCGTTTTAAAAAAAATTGAGGGAAAATCGTGTGATCGTACTGTGTCTGTAATCTTTCAGGTATTTCAGCTGCTCCGACCATTGGGTGATGATACGGATGGAGTCTTCGAAGAAGGTGACGACGAGAGGAAGCGTCCAATGGGCGGAAGATAACTGCGAACATGAGGTGGAAGATGTTAGCAAAGCTGCCCTAAAATTGTTAAAGCTGTGCGCAGTTGGGATGAAATTTGGTGGGACGGAATTTTTTGGTGGGTCGAAAATCCCACATCAAAAAAAAAAAAAAAAAAGCGCTTTTCCCACCATCGCCTAAAAAACCCTCCTAGTAAGAAAAAAGAAGACCAAAAGGCACTTACGGCTTGATTGGGTCAGCGAGAGATTCTATGTAATCCTCGACCTTACTCGTCTGCTCCCTGATCGCATCCAGTGGCGAAGGGTCCGACGTGGCGTTGTTGTTGGGCATCATGCCGAACTGCCTTGGTTGGCTGTTGAGGTGATAACCTGCTGTTCCTCTTATCTGCGACATCTTTCAAAAAGGGGGAGTCGGTTTTTTTTTACTCGTTTGTAGTTCGTGCGAAGACGATAGGAGAGTTGAGATCTTTAAGAGGACAAATATTAGCGATGCTGAGCTCAAAACGAAGGCCGGTTTCAATGGCATACGAGGTGAGCAGTCGAAGGAGAGGAAGTTTACCTGGCTGTGTGGATGATGTTTAGGGGAGGGAAAAGTATACACAAAGAAGAGCCGAGGGTGGAGCTCTAGAACAGACCTATGAGAAGGTTCAAAGCTTATTCGGGAGGAAACGATGAAGCAAAAGAAAGAGAAGAAGAAAACCTCTTAAAGATCACAGGAGACGGAAAGAATATATATATATATATATCAGATTGAAAGTAACGAATAGAATGGGGATAAATAAATTATTTTTAAATATTCAAGTACTTAGTTTCTATAATAAATATTATTATTATTATTGATTATAAGTAAGTAGTAGACGGTGGTTGGCTTTTATGTGAGTGAGATCTCAGCTTTCTTTTCAATTTTTGGTGCCTGTTTTATTAGTATTGAGGTCTTGTTACCCCTTTCGATTTTTATTTTATTTTATTTTTTATTTTATTTTTATTATTTTTCTATTTCTATTTTATTTTATTTTATTTTATTTTTTTTATTTGCTTTGTGGAAAGAGCCACATTGCATCTTCTCTCTCACACTGTTTCGTTTCATGACGAGCAATTTTAAAGAATAAAATCCGAACTGCCAAGAAGCTATATTGTACCTATCCTATACAACTTACGCACAAAAGGTACTTGTCCTTCATTCAAATCCGCGATTTCGGGGTTTTTCTAGATAATCGAATCTCTTACCCCGAGAAGATGTCACTGTTACGTCGTGGTTCATGCTACAGTCTCATTCCTTACGGCGTCTTCTTTCTAGCCCTCTTCTCTCCTATTCTTGTTGTTTTCATTTGCTTCACATTGCGATTACTATCTCGCCGTCTACTATTGGAGCTTGTATGATTGAACTCACGAGCTTTCGGCCTCGAACAGGTCTCTACCGTCATCACGATGTCAATTGCCGCTTTGCTTTCATTCCAACAAGGTTTAGTCCCCTCGTGCTTTTTTTTTTTTTTTTTTTTTTTTTTTTTGTTTGGTCAGTGGCTGCCTCGTAATGCAGGTCGATACATTGACATTCCCCCTCGAAAGAGGTGGTTAGGGTGGAAGGACGGTGCTTCCCTTTTTTTTTTTTTTCGAAACTCGTAAAAAGAAGGAACTCTGAGGAAATGGAACGGGATCGGCCTGTTCCAGATCCCACTAAGTGCACGACATCGCATTTCAATATACTTACGGCGCAAGGATTAATCAAACACTATTCTTGTTCTTCAGTACTGTTGCGCGGAAATAGAAAGACCGTTTGTATCCGGACTTTGCCCTTTTTAGGTCGCCGGAACACGCCCATGCTCTTTTGTCTGGACTGGACCCCTCAATTCCCTGGAAATTGAATACTATACCAGCTGAGTCCACAGGTAAGTACGGGTACATGAATGGCTCGCATGAAACTACGGCCCTGCAGGAGAATTAAAATCAAAAAGAAGAAATTTTTCCTTCTTCCATACATCTATCACAGTTATAGCCAATGGATACTGGTCTGATACTACTGATATAGAAGAACCCTTGGAATGTTCTATTTTTTGACACGAGAGCTTTGCCGAACCTTAGACTATTCTGGCGAAGCAACCGAGAAGGAAAAAAAGAGATCGATATCCAATCATGAGGAAGAATTATTACTTCGGGTAAAAGAAAAAAAAAAAAAAAACGTTTCAACTCAACCTCAACTGTCGTTTTTGTTTTCCCCTAGGTATTTTCCATTTCTATGTCTTCGAGATTGTTCATGGACATCTGTTTATCGTTTAAATTCCCTTCTTTTTTTTTTTTTTTTTTTGACGTCTTCATCGATTCGGCAAGACTCAAAGCTTAATCGAATTCACTTGAAAAAAAGGGAGAACACCTCGTTTCCGAAGTGCGTATTTTGGACCACGGAAACGAAACGAAACAAAATAAGATCGCTTTTGCATGAATTCCTGTTGCAGAGCTCGTGTAAATCTGATTCATGCGGAAAACAGACCACGCTGTCTTTTCTCGAACCCACTCCCGAGTCTTATAAGGCTGTGGAAATGTCAATAGGGAACCTTACGTGAGCAAAAGAGACTATAACCAATGAACCCTCGAGACGATTTGTATTTTTGCTTCGATCTTATAGGGCTGGACTAGCTTACAGCCTCAACATCCGTGCGTTTTTCTTGGATAAGCCTCAGCGTTCCCGCGCCGACGCATCCGACCAAACCGCCATCTACTATTGAATAAGAATAGTTTATTTTATATTGAAACAGATTTTAAATCTTCGCTAGCTAAAAGAGAATATAGTTTTTATAAAATGAATATTATTGTGAGGCTCTTGTCATTGTTTGTAGCCCCTCGTGTTCTTCGTTTCGTTTCGTTCCGAGATTATCTTCCAGAATCGTTTCTATTTATAGAACTAATAGCCTCTTCTCTAAAAAAATTTTTATGAGTAGTACGGCAGCAGCCGACTTGAAACAAGCAGGCTCGGGTTTTTGGATAGAAATATCGTCTTTATGGAATTTTTGCAAAATCTATTCTTCTTAGTATGTTCAACATGGCGTATTTGGTAAAACTTGTGTATAACGAAGTGAGAATATGCCGTCTGTTATCAGGTTCCAAGATGAGATCAATGCACATTATTTTTACATTAGAGCTCTCACAATTCTAATGATCAGAGAATGAAGATCGCCCTAGAATATCAAGATATGGATAACGAACGTCTAAATTCCACACAAATATAAAAGAAACGACGCCCGACGGTTTTTTTTTTTTTTTTTTTTTTTTTATGGCGACGAAGGAGCAAAAATGGGTATGGATAACGTATTGTCCAAGGTTCCATAGCGCTGATACTTTCTTTACTTCGTATCGAACTAGGTAGAGATGCGCATTTTAATTCGCGTGTCCATCTGCCGTGCATCCACACACAATCTAACCTTGTGAGCCGTCGAAATATTGAACATCATGCCACGTAACGATATATCGGCGCGGTATGGAGCTTGATTTATATACTTTTTGCTCTCCCCATACGAAAATAGGACACAAAATAGATATATGGTGACAGCACCGCGTTTTATTCTAAACATCGTGCAATTTACGGAGTATGACGTCGTAGAACTCTCTATAAATATTGAAGGACTGGGCGTTGTGATCTTGAATTCGTCTCAACTAAGTATCTCTATTGATTCGATGCTATTAGTCTCGAGTACCTCGAGGTATGTCAGGTATCCGCCTCGTGAAGGTTTACTCTGATACTCCAGTATCTTTCGGCTCCTTTCTCTTAAGTTATTAGTGAGAATGCTAATCAAAATTCGTACGAAGAAACATCGAAATCGCTTGAGTATCGGCGGCGATGGTTGTCAATGTATAAACAAACAATTATAGTCGGTAGCAAGCGCTCTCCACATTGGGGATAGGATATCACTCGAATCCACCTTTTTTCTGGCTTGGCGCTATCATTTGAAAGCGGGTGCTCGCTCTATACACCGGTTCTGCGTTAATTTGATCGAGATCTATGCCCGAAAAACCTTCCAGGTCGGCTTCACTAGCTACAGCAATACTTTGTATCGTCCTGGTTCCACGCTTCTCGAATTACTAGTAAAGAACTTGATATATGATGGGCTTCGCATTTCAAGCGACTGCCAAAATATGGTTTGAGGTTTACGAGACCTTATTCGGGAAATATCCCTTGGAAATTAGGGCACTGTGATAGATTCTTTTTCTTCCCAGTTTCCGTAACTCATTTATCTCCTTAAACCGAATTTCTTAGACATTTGGAGCGTATCAGCGGTGACAAGCGGTATAGAAGGAACTCTTAGTATAAATCATATGCAGCAAAACGAGCAATAGGATCATGATTGGTGTTCTGCTGATAGATTTTGCGATTACAAGAATATCAGGTGCTCCACCAATCGCAGCGTGCTAATGTCAAGTACTTTTTATACATCCTGATTCTCCATCTCACCCGAAATGTTCCCCAGGATATAACATGGACCACAGCAAGGCTGAGCTGTAGTTTGAATCCGTTTTGTTATACGCAATGCATACTATCAAGTTAGCCTTGAGCTTATCGTTCCTTCGAAGAAGATCAATGTAAGCTCATTTATGTATGGCTCATCACCCAATTGCTAGGCTCTTGTTGAAGCTCCGATAGCTATGCTGCCGTAGCATGGCCCCCATTAAATGCTTATGAGCTTTTTCTCTTCCGGTTAAGATTCATGTTATCAACTTGCTTGAACCGATCGGACACTTCCGGATTTCAGCTAGCTAAGATTGGTCGTAAACTACTATGAAAGTCGCGATGTAAGCAGAGCAACGTTGCTCCCACTAAATATCTTGCGAAGACAGCGTCGCCTTTTACTTTTGGGTTGGGGGTTTTATTGCATCTAAATTTCGGATACCAGAAGTTCTGCATTGTATTGAGATCAATAGCTTCGGTTGAGTCCTTCGTATTCGTTGGCTTTCGAGTTTTCGAGTTGCTAGGGTTTATCGCCACTTGCCTCTCCTCTTTGAGAACACGCTCACCTATGGAAGGGTGCGTTCAACTCGTGGAGAAGTATGTCTGGCAAGATCTCTTCCTGATTTCCTACTAGCCCGCTACTGAGAAAATGTTGAGGAACCGTCTAAGTCGATTGGAATACTTATATATAAGTAGCTTACAATAGTGATGCTGAGAAAGAACCGCTATAATTCGAGTTTAGACCATCTTGGCGCTTAGATTTCTCAAGTGATATGGGTTAATCTCGACTTTTTCTTCAACGAGTGGATACGTTTTCGTTGAATTGTTGTATGGATGAGCATCGTGCTAGTAAAACTTAATATCACCTGTCAGCAAAATGTCGTGGGGGCCTGTGTACGTGAATATGTGTTTAGCTGAGCTAATCAGGGTGTTTCTCTCTAGGCTATGATTCGAGTTCCGCCCTTACGCTTTTTTCTAACTGTGTTGCTGGTAAATAGGATATATCTAGAGTTGAACCAAATTTTTTTTTTTTGTTATCACCTTTTCACATCGTCTCTGAGTACTTCCAGTCTACATATCTGTATGTAAGCGGCCCTGGGAATCTAAGGAGACGACCTGAATTGATTTCTTGTATGTGCCTTGACTGTGAACCTATATTTTGTTTGCAAACTCCGATGAAAATGATAAAGTTATGTTCGAGGATCTGCTTTTGTGTGCGGATACTTCTCAGTCAGACCCTATGACATGTCTTCTGACTTTTTCGCGAAATCGAGTATTATTCTTTTCGATACCTTGATACAAGGTTACCTCACCGAAAGATAACTTCAATCCTTTCCTCGAGTAATTCGCGTAAACGGATCACGAAATTATCATCTCCCATTGACAGGCTGATAGTAGATAATTTATTATCGAACAGATGGGACGAGTATTAATCATCATTATGCAGCAAGGTTTGGATCCCGATGCGATCACAGAACTTCTCGGTGCTAGCCTGTTTAATAATTGGTTATAACTTGAGCGTTTATTCATTGACCGCTTCGTTGATTATGGACGCAACGCAGCAGCATCTTAGAGCTATAACCCGTAAATAGTAATTCTCCTGCTAGAATTTCGGAAGATTGGTTGCCAAGATAGGATGCCCAACGCATGTCTTCTCTGTGGACATTGTAAGTCGTTGCTGCTATGGAGATAGCTATTGATCTACCTCAGAATATTGAAATCGTTATGAACGACCACGCTTGCGAGAGCATTGAACAAGAGTGATTTATGGGCTAAGGGGACACCCCGATAATTTACCAGCTCGCGGTTTAATTCGCGTAATATAAGTTCGAATTCATGGTGTATTCTTTGATTGTACAATCGTTAGTAGACTGTTGTTTTATTTCTTCGATATGGGACACAAGGGACAGAAGCGTAAATACTCGATGATTCGAGAAACATTAGGTAACTTAATGAAAATAGTGGAAAAGAAGCTGACAGCTATATAGAAGGGTAAAACGAATAGTAATAAGTTTATGGTATTGACTTCTTCTACAATATAGATTGGCGTCTTCTGACATTTAGCATTCGAATATATGTCGAAGCATGTTGTTTCGACCGCCAAGGCAAAAGAAACACAAGCACTCCCTTTTTTAAGCTTGGACAATCTCCCTGAAGAACTGGATGGCGTTAAACTTGAGGAACGTGGTTCTAGATGTAATATAAGGCCAGTGGCTGGGAAGCTTAAGCTTTTCACATTTCTTCCCCACTTGCATCTATGTTGGCAAAAGCGCATTCTACAGTTAGCTTAGGCACGAGTTCGCTTCTATAGCTTATTTTCCAACCCTGTTCCATAGCAGTACCATATAGTTTTACGCTGTTAGTTAGTTGTCTATATTGCGAGAGCGATATGTGCCCGTTAAATGTTTTTACTACTATCGGGGGTCTCCACAGACCCGGTAAGTAGGCCTCGTCTATACGGTATGCTGCAAGCTCTCAACTACACGCACACTTGCTATTGCCTCGTCAGATTCTGCCTGAGGTTTACACTCAAGTCATTTATATCTTCGTGACGCCGTTCTAGGAAATTTACTCCCGGTATCGTGTGTGCCGTCTCGTTGCCCGTGGAGTCATGCCATAAGATATTGTAAGTTACGGCCTGCCCGATGCTGGTGTACCACGAAGTCTTTGTTCCGCTAGCTAGGATTACCGGGTTCCCTCTCCTTCTCCCCCTTTCAATGTTCACTGGGTGTCCTCAAATATCTTCCAAACATTAGTCCTGGTCCTCGAAAAATAACAATTGGGCCGTCCGTATGTGGATGTGAAAGTAGAAACGAGTATCATTGACTTCAAATCACCAGGGTTTGATGTTCGGTTAGCGATTCTAGTAATAAGTATCTTTAGGGAGTGATACTTTTAGCTACTGGATGACCTTAACGATTTAGTAAAACTGGTGGTATATGGCCTTCTCCTCTTTTTCGTCTACAACAACGGACGCTTCTCTTCCTCAGCTCCTTCTCCGCAAAGTATAGAACCTTAGGTCCACTTTAATGATGGGTCAGCACTAATATGCTCCACCCAAGCGCGATAAAATTGGCTCGTCGCGCAGATGATAGTAACGAATTGCTCATAGAAGAAGCGCCTTTATCCTGTTTGAAGCTTTCTACAGCTATTTATGGAAAGAAAACCCATGCCGATGGCTATAAATACCGGGGTACAGCCATTTCTATGGTTCTTCGGATCTGTATAGTACGCCTACAGGAAGCCTCGTTGCAGTATTCATAATATTATAATCAGTAAGTAAAACCGGGTATGTGGTCCTTCTCCACACCTTAGTTTAGGTAAATATGCCGTAGCACTATGAAGGAGTACGAGGTTTAATCTGCTTGTTCTTCGACGAGATCTCCAAGTTTTTTGTAGAATTATACCCGGTTAGTCAACTGGCCTCTATTAATTCTACATCCCGCGGTTGAAGGAGCCACATTGCGACGTGAGGAGAATATTCGCATCAAATTATCCGTTGAGCGAGAGACAGCTATTTTACCTCTTATACAGTTGGACTTCGATTGCAGGAGAAATGCTCTCCAATTACCACATATAATCTTCCTCCGTCTGGTCTATAATAATGGGAGTTCGTTTTTCGCGATAGAACAACGTCGCATTCCAGCGGTACATGCCATATCATCCCAAGGCAAGCCATGCTGATATAATCTACCCTGAAGTGCGGTACATTCAACTCGCAAGACGAAAAACAGCAGCAGGTGTCTATGGAACGTCTGCTCCCATCTGTTTGGCCGTTTCTACGGTGATTTTATGACAAGCAGAGATATTTGATAGCCAAGAGATCTGCTTTTTCCGTGACCTGCGTAGAATTCTTATAGCAAAATGTTTCGCCATACTCGTAGTGATCAGTAGGTAAGGAAGGGTATCTAGTTCTTCTATAATAAATAGTTAGAGCTCTATGGCATGGGGCCACCGGACACGAGGTTTAGACGCGCTCGTTTATCTTCGGGCGCGTCATCTACCCATGCTTTCGTACATTCATACGGGAATCAACTTGGGTTTCATTCGACTTCTATGCGTTGAGGTCGACCAAGCTGCAGGATGAATTGGAATAGTATATTCGCGTTGGTTTATCCAATCTGCGTGGATATCTGCCAGATCCTAAAACGCCTATGGGAAAATCAACTCCAGCTTTGCGAAGATGCGCATCTGAACTATCCCTCGGTAGCCTAGAAGTGCTGTAATATCATAGACCTTCGTTCCATGTGGGAAATTGAAAATTCTTGGAGTATGAGTTGCTTTGTTCGCGGGCTGAACCATCGGCGTAGGTTTCTAACATAGACTGCCCTCCAGCCCTTCGATCGGTGTTTTATACCATCTCCGTACAATCCGTTTCACATTGTTTTTCGTAAATGATCGGCCATAAAACATGATCATGTCATTTGTTGTCACGTTGGACGAGAAATTACTAGAGCGTGGGCTATACTCCATTCGTCGTCTTCTCAACTAGGCGGCGCCGTGATATAGCCAGAGGTGCCAATACTGTTATACATATGCGGTGGCGAATTTCCAAGGTGAATAGCGTTCGGGTATCAAGGCTAACTCCCTCGTTCTGCTTGGTTTATTTGGCTGCCATGCAGCGTCTGCTAGCTGATGTTTATTGACGCTCTACGACCGCGGAACGATACCGCCCGTAGATGCCTTTGTTTGTCCGAAACTATATATCATCCCACAATTCATACAAAACGAAATTAATACTCCATAATTTATCAAAGAGTTCGTTTCACCTGTGCCTTCTTCTGCACAGGGCAACTCGCAAAATAATTATAGTGCTGCTCTTATGCGAGAAAATTTCTAGAAGATCCAGAGAGAAGGGGGGCGAGGAAAGGGGCCTCGTAGACTCTTTATGTGTCGAAAACCAGCTTTTTTGATTTGTTCGCCAAATATATGGGCTTATTATCGAGGGATTCGGAGTATTCCAGTATGTACTCGTCCCAATACGTTCGATGTCCAATCTAGTACAGCACCAGAGATGAATACTCGAGTGGTCTTCACAGTGTATGATAGGAGGTGGTAGGCTTCAAAATTTCAATGGCTTCATACTCACACTATACCTTTACGGTCCAATATTTACCAATCTAATCCTCCTGTATCTTCCGTGAGCATACTATTTCAAGCAACACGCAATATTATCGATAGAGAAAGTTACCGCCGTCGGCTACGAGCTACATCGTAATCAAGTACTATACCCTAATCCGGAGAAGGCTTTGGTTGTCTAACTCCTATCAGGCGGACGCGGAAGTTCGAGGCATTGCTACTGAAAGGTTAGCTGCCTTTATGCCGTCCGATGTATTGATCCACGAGATTTTTTCTTTTTTCTTACGTTTCGGCACAATCCCTTAGTGGTCAAGTGGATTTCCGTTTCCTTCACGCCCGCTTTCTATGTCTAGGCTCCCGCTCCTGAAGGGGATTAGCCTCAGTTTATGATATCTTCGTACAACGCGGCGTCTCTGAGACATACTATCACGAAACACGACTGCGCGCAGACTACGTATAATACGATGGCAATAGGAATACAAGAGCATGGGAATATGTTTGTCTGGTACGCTGTCGTCACCCTTCCTTCTAAGTACGACAGCTGTGATAATCCGCGTGCAGCCCTCCATCAATAATCGAAATATCTTTTTGTTTTTTAATAAATATATATATACCGCAGACAAAATGCAATGCGAAATATCTCTTGTCATTCGCGAGGGTCGTTTTATACTGCCGTCTCGAGTGGTTTGCTTGCGCTGGCTACTGGTATCATATGTCGCTTTTAGCCCTGTCTAGTTGAAGTCATGTTCTATTCGAATTTTCATCCTTTCTATGTAAAAATTTGAGCCCGAGCAGTGTACTGACTGGATGCACAAGTCTTATCCCCAGTGGGTTCCGCGGTGCTCGCAGGTGAAGTTTTGAAAAAATAAAATTGATAGTAGATACAAGATAAAGAATAGATAGTTTGGATTTGTTGTATTGTTATTTTTGCGTGATGAATCTTTAGAATATAATGTCACCCCCGCAAATCACAAGTTTGCTACAGCTATTCATGGTTATATATTTTTGGGGGGCACACAAGAACCTATTAAAAGAAAGAAAAAGAAAAAAAAAAGAAAAAAAAAAAGAAAAAAAAAAAAGGAAGCCATTTGATATAATAGACGGCTGCAGAGTCTATAAATGACTTGGTAGTTTACCAGAATCATCTCAACTTGATTTACGAAGGGATGGATTTGGGGGGGGGGGGTGCCATACGAGGATTATCGCCTCGAGCCATGACCTTTAGATTTCATAGAATCCTTGACAGGACGACCCGATGCATATAAACACGCCATAACACACGTCCAGCATAGCATGATCCTGTGAGAAAACTAGGAAATATGAAAGCGGAAATGTGGTTTTTCGAAGTTTGATTCCTCACACGGGCCAGGGCTACTGCAACATCGAGGAGATCCTCCCTGCCATAAAAGCGTTCTGCGGTACGGTGTAGCAGCAGCATGAAGCGGCGTGATACCATCGCCTTTATATCTGCTACGACCACTGGTTTACGAAGGGTATCAGCGTTGGGAGAGTCTCTAGTGTGCTATAGCTATTTTAAAACTTATACAGGGTGCGATGGATACGGGAAACTAAAAAGGTAGTTTTGCGTTATATTTAAATATATTATATATACTCGATATAAAACCCGAGGAAGTCCCTGCGAACCCTACCATCATCAATATCAAGCTCACGAAAAAAAACTTCAATTTTTGTTTTACTGGGGATTCATTCTAGATCGCGGAGTTCAAAATTCTCCGGGATTATCATGTCCCTTTTATCTCTCTTGCATTTAGCTACCACTGAAAATTCTATGCAATTCTAGCAAGAGGAGCGGGAGCGTTCTTTTGTCCAACTAAATGCGTGATTGTAGTTAGGAAGGATAATTCGGGATTTTTTTTTCCTTCCTTGATATTGCTAAAAGCAGCATGCGTATTGTATCGTACAAGAGCTACCCGTGCCCACCCAAAAATGCAGATGCAAGACAGCTAACATATATCTAGGTAGTACAGCTACAAAATAATATGATAAAAACTCCTTTATTTTACAACATTCTCCAAACAAAAAGCATAATAAACCCCCCTTCTTTTGATGTTGACTTCCTATATATATAGACTTCTATGTCTCGTTATGTCTGCGTTTTACAATCTTCTCAAAAAACTATTGTCGTTGTATTCCCCCTCAAGATCGTTCACGTCGTTGTACTGTCCTCCACAAGTCGCGATCCCCGTTGCTTTACCCCCTTCCCCCCATTTATCAACAAACATTCCCATCCTTGAACTCTCATCACAGCTCACACCCGAAAACGACGCACGCGACGCTCACGATCGGCGCCAGCGCCAGCATCGCCAGCCCACGCCCACATTTTTTTTGCGCTGTAGTACCCGAAGTCGCCGATGTTCATGTTTAATGGCGGTAGGGAGTTGTAGTGTGCGGGTGTTATGCGCGGTGGTTGGCGGTTATTGCGCAGGACATCTTTGTAGGTGAGGGTGTTACGGCGGAGTAGGAGGAAGCTCGTAACGAACGGGTGGTTTCGGTAGAATTTTGCGAATTGGAGTTTGTTTTGAACCGTGCAGTGTGCCGTTTGATGATGGCGGTATGTGGAAAGATGAACGGAATCGCGAAGTAGACGTTCGATGAAGCTTTCGAAGCTGTCAATTTTATTTTCTCGAAGATAAAAGAAGAGAGAGAAAAAAAAAAAGGAAAAATATTCTCTTTAAATCGAAAGATGAAGGATCTTCAGTTCCTTATATATAAAGGAAGCCCTTTGTTCTCCTGAAAGCCCTCCCTGCTCCTTATCACTAAATTTTCATTATTTTCATTATTAAAGAATTTTTTAGGTCCAATTCTCAATTTAGGGCAACCAAAACCGGCTTTGCTTATTCTCCTTACCTTTTGGCTATTTATGCACCATTGCGTTGTTTCGTCACATTTGGGCTTGACAAAGCTTGGGAAAAATCGACTGCCCGACTCCCGACACTTTCCACAATGCATTCGTGCGTTTTCGTCACACCTCTTTGTATAAACACAATATATAACAAGACAGTTGGGTTTTCAATCCTGACAGAACAACCATAGAAACGGTAACGGTTGAAATTGCCAATAAAGAATAACCGAAGGAAGGGAAAAAAAGGAGTGATCACGATCTATAGGATCAAACCACGTTTAATCTACAATCGACGCAATTGCAACATGTTAATAGCTTTTGTGTAACATGTCAGTATGCAGTTGGACGTATTTAATTTTTCCATGTACAAAAAACCAAAATTTCATGTACGTTGTGATGCACGGTTACGAACAAAGCGGGGAGAGTTTGTCGTGTGCAAAAGTGAACTATAATAGCAGGCGCTATCTGCATTGTTCATTGTTGTTATTGTCATGACGAACGAGTCAAAATATATATATATATATATATATATAAAAAAAAAAAAAAAAAAAAAAAAAAAAGGGGGGGGAGATGCTGTAATGAGAATCAAGTCCAAAGAAGAAGAAAAAAAAATTTCCATTTCCAATCTATGTGTCGTTAACTAGTGTTTGAAAAAAAAAAAAAAAAAAAAAAGGAG
This sequence comes from Pezizomycotina sp. ARF18, assembly GCA_002224055.1. Classification (NCBI taxonomy): domain Eukaryota; kingdom Fungi; phylum Ascomycota; species Pezizomycotina sp. ARF18. The sequence goes on along the minus strand of AZLU01000018.1, from coordinate 256,949 downwards.
AGCCGAAAAAAGACCCGATAATAGCGGAAAAAGGTGCTTTCGAGCACCTATGATGATCGACGTATGAATGCGGACTTAATTACAGGTGGAGTTGGAAATAGACATTAATGGAGAATTGCGAAAGAAAAAAAAGTAAAGTATAGTAAGGGGGGGGGGGGGGGCGGGAAACAAAGCAGTGCAGGTCATCTTCGTCGTAATAAGAAAAATGGTGATGTGGTTGAACAAAGGGGCGAGTTAAAGGGAAGGGAGGAAAGGAAAAATGGTGAAAATACAACAATGCGAACCCATGATGACAATGATGAACAAAAAGGAGATAATAAAGTCGAACAACGCCTGATGTCCAAGTCTTATGATCATGTTATAGGGGAAAGGAGAAAAGGAGAAAAGAGAACTGAATAAATAGGAAGGAAGAAGAGCCCAAACTACATGGCAAACCGCTGCTCTAGATGCTTTATAGACGCTTTCTTACAGAGTACACCGATCTAATGTGGGAGGGAATGACACATCTAGCGTAGGCTAATGAAAAGAAAGAAGGAAAGGGAAAAATATGAGAATATCAATACAGGTCGGGATAGGAGAAGTCGTCCGAGATGGAAACCCGCTGCAATAATTGTGGCGGCGTTATTGGAATGACAGCAGTTTGCGGACGTAGAGACATCGCGTGAGGGGGATGTTGATCGACATAAGCAATCAGGACCTAGTTGAACCGACCCTTTTGCCTCCGCCGTTGCCGTTATTCACCCATTCCCCAGGCCATGAATGCCCCCAATGTCGAAGAAATCCCCCAGGTGAAGCTTCTCTTGTTCCCTGCGCCGCACCCAGCGTTTGCCGTTGATTAAACAGCTGCTTCGAAGACGAATTCGTGCGGGCGGGAGCAGGGACCGCGGGAGAGTTGAACTGGAAAATGTTAGACTGCGGAGCCGTGGCGTTAACGGGCGAGTGGCTGTCGTCGTGGAGAAAGTCGATGTCGATCTCGTACTAAGCATGGAACCCTGCGGCGGCACAGCTGGAAGGACAGCGGGTAGCGGTTTCGACGAGGGTACGGGTGATGCCTCTTGTGAGGACGGAACTCGGTTGTCCGTCGCAGAGCGGAACGGGAGGGCGTCGAGGTGTTGTTGATGTGTCGTTTGCTGCTGCTGCTGCTGCTGCTGCTGCTGCTCGTCGTTATACTCTTCGTGTTGGTGATGTTGTTGTTGCTGCTGTTGTGACTGTGTATCCCTCTGGTCCTCGCTCTCGGCGCTCATCTCCTCTGCTGCGCCCACGCTTCCTCCGCTGCTGTATGACCACTCCCGTAACCTGACCAGGGCGAAGCTGGATCGTTGTGGGCGGCTTCGTGTCGAGAACTTCCAGTACGTCGGAGAGGGCCTCGTGGTATCCTTCCTGGCGGGCCGTCGTGTTGGCCGACACTGAATTCTTGTAGAGGAGGGTCAGGATTTGCTGCATCCTTGAAGGCCTGCAGCAGGAGGGCGTCGGGAGAGGTCGCCGCTTCCGCGTTGGAGTGCTGTGGAGAGTGGCCGGGTAGGGTCGTAATGTAGGGCTGATAGATCCATTTTTTGTCAAGAAGGACGGGGGGTGAGTCTACACGCTGCAGAAAGGAGGATGCGGTTTAGGTGATGGTGGTTGTGGTGGTGTTTGTGGTTGAATGGATGATGAGTATATAAATATACTGCCGAAATCCTGTAGGATCGGATGAGTCCCTTCAAGTACGGCTGGCCGGTATAAATAGTAACAAAGGAGTAAGGGAAAAACTATGTACATACAACCTCTACAAAGGGATAGGACGAGAGGTATTCAGAAAGACTAAGGTGAAAGCCAGAGGTATTCAGAAAAGACTAAGGTGAAAGCCGGAGCTTTAAGAAAGAAAGAGAATCAAGACAGCCTTACAAATGACTGACGTTGAAATTGTGAAGAAATATCGTGGCGTTGTAAGATGGATGGATGGAGGGGGTTGGAGATGGAAAGATGGGGGTAGAAGATTTTTCGGTGAGAAAAAAAAAAAAATAATAATTAAGTTATTGCACGAAGGGGGGACGACGGCAAACGGCAACTGCCAACGAATTTCTTCTACCTTCGTTTTCTTTTTTTTTTTTTTTTTTTTTTTTTTTTACCTAACAAAATTTTTCTTACAAATTTTTCTTTTTTGGACTTGTGATTTATTTTTGGTGGGGGGAGAACCCAAACGAGAAGAAAAAAAAAAAAAAAAAAAAAAGCAGCACAAACCCTTCTTCCCTTTCTATGATTCTTTTCCCCTTCAAAACGGGCCAATCATCCAACGTCATTGCGCAAACCCTGGTCCTTAAAATATAGTATACTAATATCAAAAAAAAAAAAAAAAAAAACAATAGTATTGTTCTTATTGACAGCGCACAGGTCCACCATCTTTTGCCCCCGATGGCAGCTAAATCTCGACGGAAGCCTTTTCCCTTGGCCGTTTCTTCGTGGCTTTGCGTTATCATCTGAAAATACACGCCGTCCTTTCCTGGAATACTACGGTTGGAGTTTTCTTTTTAGGAAATGACGTCGGAGTCGATAGAGCTTGATCCAAAGCTTCCTGGCTCGCGAAGTGTGCTGGAAAAGGCTAATGAGATTGTCCGGCTCAGATGTTTTTTTTTTTTTTTCTATTCGAGTATCACAAATACGATGAGCCCCTCGATTTTGCTACATGCAGATACGCTCGTGCCCTTTAAAGGGTTCGAAGTGGTTAGAAGTAGTATAGACAAGCTATGCAGAGACCAGCCGGAATAGCCTGGTCAGCCGACACTCTTTCTCAGGACCCGCCTAAGCATACGTCAAAACATACTGGTAGTATTCTTCTCACGCGAAACAGGCGCTCTCGAATAAAAGAAGAGACGAGGATAAAGAATAGTATGCGATCGAAGGATCGAACATGGCAAGGGCGGTGTGTGCGACAACTCTCAGACAAGTCCGTGCTTGGCCGAGGGACTTATGAGGCTCAAAAAAATATCAGTACCGAGTTCGCAGCCGTAACCAATGTCTCCTGTTTGTTTCATCGCGTCTATATATCCTTTCTCGAAATTTGGAAAGGAGCGATTGCTGAGAAGTCGTGACCTCGACGAAGCTATAGGTGTATAGACTCGGTATCGAGGAGCTCGCCCTCGTCGGGAGTGATACTTTTCTCTTCCGGGACTTCAGGAACGATGGATAACCTTTTATTTATATTGCAGCAAAAGCTAAAATATCAAAAGGCAGTCGCGTTGAATGAATATACAGATATATTCCTTGTTTAGAGAAGCGCTTTCATTAATTTCTGTTTCATCGCGTCAGTATCAATCAATTGTCCTTGGGGATCGAGGGCGGTGTGAGTGGAAAGGAAAAAATAAATATTCAAAGATTGCCTAAAAGGGTTTAGTGTGACCGGGATGAAGACCTATAGAAAAATAAATAAATAAATAAAATAAAATAAAAGAATAAAAAAAAAAAGGTACAAAATTGGAGCCTTGAATACTCTTCGGTTTGGATGTATCTTTTGTATGGAAGTGAGGTATAAAGGTACATCTCGTAGCTTTCCAGATTCGTGCGTTAGAAATTTAACGTTAAATTTGGTAATATTTCGTTTAAGAAAAATAATATAAAAAAAAAAATAAAAAATAAAATAGATGGTAAAAAAAAGGTACATATATTATACGCAATTTTAAGGTTACCTTTAATGTACTGCCCAGAATGCCATACATTTAACACACACCTCTTCCTTCTTTCTCTGCTAACTTACAACCCATATATAACAACCAAAAACCCTTCTCCCCCAATCGCCTCCAAAAATTTTCTCCTTTCAACTACATCAACAACCCCCCTTCCTAAATTCAACAAACTACCTTCATCCACCATCATCATCAACAACCTCATCCAAAACAACCAACAGCGACTTTGAAAGGTCACATACCACGGTCTTGAGATCTACATCTTTTTTCGAAATTATATCTGAAGGGAGCACCTGGGGAGGTGTCGCCATTAGAAAAATGGTAAAGGCTTCGAGGTCCGCTGCGGCCTCCAAACACAACTCAAAGGCGACAACGCCAGCACTGGAAGAAGACAATGCCTCGTCCGCTCACGACGAAGGTGCCGAAGACGATGTAGTGATGAACAACAATGTAAGCTTCCCAAAAAATTCCGATATCACAATTTATATGCCTTTGCTAACAACCCCTCGACGCAGAACGACGACCGAGTGTGAGTAAATGATAGCAGCTGCGATCAGTATCTTCCGGTTACAATTGAATCTGGCGCAAAAAACTGATGAATTTGACTCTTAGGACGCAAGCGGTGAAACCAGTGGGAGCTCGGATGAAATGAACGAAGAAGGAACAGCAACAGACGAGGCGCGCCCCAACAAACGCAGAAGACAGTCAGAGCTAGCTTCGCAAAGAAAGAAGGAGTTTGGACAGCGCCACAGCAAATGGACGAAGCAAAGGTATGCAAACATCACGTCAATCGGACGCGTTTAACCCCACTATAATTGGGCTATCAGACATGTTAACATCTCCTTTTGCTAATAGATCGTTGACTCTGCGAACGTTTTGCATACCTTATCGGTCTGACAGGTAGCTTTGCGCCTTCTTTGTGTGCAAATTTTGTTTGTTTGCTAATTTGCTAACTTTTCAACCTACCAGACCTGTTCCGCCACTTTATTGGCTAAATCCCGCCCTCCACCACGCCGTCGAAGAGCAGATCGCATAACCGAGCAAAGAACAAGAGCGCAGCGCCGCTAAGGGAAAATCGGCATAGGAAAACCGAGCAAGAGGAAGATGCGGAGCTTCTCGAGGATGAGAGGGGGATGATTCCGACCACGATTTTCACGGAAAGTCCCGCTTGTAAGTACATGCGGCTCAAACACGCACTAATATTAGCCCATGCTGACGATCTCTTTAGATATCCAAGGAACGATGAGAGATTATCAAGTGGCGGGTTTGAACTGGCTGATTAACCTGCACGAGAACGTATTTCGGTATTCTTGCTGACGAAATGGTCTCGAAAGACTTTACAGACTATTCTGTACGTGTCACCAGAAAGCAAACCCGGATCATGACAGCTTGCAACCATATTTTTTCCTTGTAGTTCCTGGGATACCTCCGCTTCGTTAGAAACATTCCGGGGCCGCATCTCATTGTTTGTACCAAAGTCCTCGACAACTGGAGGCGAGAGTTCGAACGCTGGACACCGAGGTGCACGTCCTCGTCCTTCAAGGTGCAAAGGATGATCGACAGGCCCTCATCAAACGACAGGCCCTGACAAGCGACTTTGACGTTTGCATAACCTGTACGAGATGGTCATGCGTGAAAAGGCTCATCTCAAGAGTTTGCGTGGGAATACATCATCGTCGATGAAGCGCACCGTATCAGAACGAAGAGTCGGCCCTGAGCAAAATTTGTGCGCATGTTCCACTCCCGAAATCGTCTTCCTCATCACGGGAACACCGCTCCAGAACAATCTGCATGAGCTGTGGCTCTGCTGCTAACTTCTTGCTACCGGACGTCTTTGGCGACATCAACGCTTCGATCAATGGTTCGAGTCCCAGAACAGTGATCAGGATACGGTTGTGCAGCAGCTTCACAAGGTTCTGCGCCTTTCTTGCTTCGTCGCGTGAAGAGTGATGTGGAGAAGAGTCTCTTGCCCAAGAAAGGTATGTAAATCTCTACCTATTGGCTCTCTTGGGTCTTTTGCTAACTCTCGTTAGAAATAAACGTCTACATTGGCATGTCAGACATGCAGTCAAGTGGTACCAGAAGATTCTCGAAAAGGATATCGATGCGTCAACGGTGCTGTCGGTAAACGTGAATCGAAAACTCGTCTGCTGAACATTGTGATGCAGCTCCGGAAGTGCTGCAATCACCCATACTCTTCGAAGGCGCCGAACCAGGTCCGCCGTACACGACGATGAACATCTCGTCTACAACTCAGGCAAAATGGTCATGCTCGACAAGCTTCTGAAACGTCTTAAGGGCCAGGGCTCCCGTGTTCTCATCTTCTCTCAGATGTCTCGTCAATAGACATCCTGGAAGACTACTGCCAATTCAGAGATTTCAAGTATAACGAATTGATGGTTCCACTGCCCACGAAGACCGTATCTCAGCAATTGATGAATACAACAAGGAAGGTAGCGAGAAGTTCGTCTTCCTGCTCACAACCAGGGCCGGTGGTCTCGGTATCAATTGACGAGTGCCGATATCGTAGTCCTCTACGACAGCGACTGGAATCCTCAGGCAGATTTACAGAATGGACCGTGCTCACCGTATCGGTCAGACCAAAGCAAGTCGTGGTTTTCCGCTTCGTCACCGAGAATGCTATTGAGGAAAAAGTTCTCGAAAGAGCTGCACAGAAATTGAGGCTAGATCAGCTTGTCATCCAACAAGGCAGGGCTCAGCAGGCCAAACAAGCTGCTGGCAAGGATGAACTATTGTCCATGATTCAGCACGGAGCAGAAGCAGTATTCAGAAGAAATTCCGGCGAGATCGGCCAGGACTCATTGAAAGATGATGACATCGACGAGATCTTGAAGCACGGTGAGGAACGGACCAAGGAGCTTAACGCACGGTACGCCAAAACTAGGTCTGGATGACTTGCAAAAATTCACGAGCGATTCGGCGTATGAGTGGAATGGTGAAGACTTTGCGAAGAAGGAGAAGCCGGAATTCGGTATCAACTGGATCAACCCTTGCCAAGCGCGAACGTAAAGTTCAGGAGTATGGTGTCGACAAGTACTACCGTGACATGCTGAACCCCACAGCGCAAAAGGCGGACCAAAAGCCCAAGGCCCCAAACCGCCGAAGCTTATTTCCACGGCCGATCACCAATTCTACCCTCAAAGGCTGATCATTCTTGCAAGAGCAGGAGACTGCATACTCCGGGTAAGTCATTCTCATTGCATAAGTGGTTTAATTTATGTGGCTTTCTACTAATATATCCTTATTCAGAAACAAATCGGATACAAAATTCCTCTGGCAGACGGTGACGAGGACACGTTAGAAGAACGGAAGCAAGACCGCGATGTCGAGCAGTTAGAAATCGACAACGCCAGACCATTGACAGAAGCGGAGCTGGAAGAGAAAGCCAGCCTTGCTGAACAAGGGTTGGTGATTGGCAAAAGCGCGAGTTCTTCCAGTTCATCTCGCTCAGCGCTAAGTACGGCCGGACGCCTATGCCGCTATCGCTGGGACATGGAAGTCAAAACGGAAAAGGATGTCAAGGAGTATGCCAAGGTCTTCTGGGAGCGTTACACCGAAATTGACGGTTATGAGAAGTATATCCAGTCCATCGAGGCCGGCGAAGAGAGTCTCGCAAGCTACACGAAAGCAGCGCCTGCCTGCGTAAGAAGATGAGATGTACCGCGTTCCCCTGCAGCAGTTGAAGATCAACTACTCCGTCTCGACCACGAAAAGAAGGTCTACACTGAAGAAGAGGACCGCTTCCTGTTGGTTATGCTTGACAAGTACGGTCTAGACATGGACGGTCTCTACGAGAAATTCAGTCCGAGATTAGGGAGTGCCCGCTCTTCCGTTTCGACTGGTTCTTCCTTTCGAGGAACCCCGCTGAGATCTCGCGGGCGCTGACCACTCTTCTTTACAACCATCACAGGAGTTCGACCCGAAGGGTACCAACGGCGTCGTTAACGGGAAGAACCGCATCCGCGATGAGGATGACGATAGCGAGGCTCCCCGGCGAAGAGGGCAAGACCACTACTACTCCAACCACGAACGGTACCTCCAGGCGCCAAAGTTATGTGCATCGCCTTCGTGATTTCTCTAAATTAGACAACAGACACTAACGACGCTTTAACAGACAAGAACTTTGACAACGTCAAATCTGCCGGCGGCAGCAAGACTACCTCTAACCAGACCTCTCGTGCGCTAGCGTCGTCTCGATACGTCCTCGACCGGTGGTAACAAGAACTCTGCCAGCAAGTCCAGGCCAAGAAGCGGTAGACACGTAGAAGAGATTTTCACATGCAGGAAACGTAGCTTGTATTACAAGTAGACGTAAATTTTGATCATTGTGTTTTACAGCGCACATTTCAGGCTTCTTTTCTCTGTTTCCTTATCTTTTTTTTCTTCTTCTACATTTCTCTGGTGTTTTTAATTTTTTTTTTTTTTTTTTTTTTCAAAAAATTTCTTTGGTCTTGGGAACAGGGAAGGACATGTAGCTGGCTGTTATATAGACAGATCCCTCTGCTCCTTTTCTCATTATTATCATTTCATTAGGTCCGTTCTCATCATTCACCTAAATAGAGCTAGAAATCAGGGAAACGAACATTACGGAATGCTACAAATTTTCTTTTCTTCTTGCTTTTCTATCCAAAGTACTATTAATCATTTTTAATAAAGATATCTTCACGTTTTCCCTGTAGAACAAAGGATGAAACAAAAAACATGCCATCTTTCTTTTTACTCTTATACTACAAATAATACAAGGCTTCATTTCTTATGAATACAGTGCAAACGTGCTCCGCCATTTTGATTTTTAATCGTCAAAGGTCATCTTCGTACCCTGACCCTCGACGATGCCAACCTTTTCCCTTTCCGCGTTAGCGAGGGCGGCACCGGGCTTGACTGTCCTCGCGTCCTTTCTTATCCTTTTCTCCTTCTTAACGTCTTCGCTACTTCCTTCAGCTCAGTCCTCCTCTCGGCCTCCTAGCCCTAGCATTCCGCTGCTCCCTCTTCTCCTCACTCACGCTCACGAACCCATCGCCTAAATCCAGCGGTATGAAATCGTCCGTCTCCCTCTTCTCCCGCTCCTCTTTTTCTTACCGAGCGCTTGTTGTACCGCAGGGTCGAATCCTCGCCGTATTCTAGGCGAAGTTTACGGCCGCCGAGGAAGCTGAAGGGGTTGAAGTTTTCTTTTTGGGTTTGGTTTTTTCTTTCTTTAATTTCGTATCTACGGTAGAGTCGACGTCGCCGTTCCGGCGTCTTCGTCTTTGGATGGTGGTTCTTTTTCCATCCGGACACGGTTTCTACTGCCCTCTTGCGATTCGAAATCGATCCACGCGAAGCCTTTACACTTCCCCGTATCTTCGAACGTAGCCATGCGTACCTTTTTCAGCGAGCCCGCTTTGCCGAAGTGTTCTTTTAGATCCGCTTCCGTCGTTTCGAAGCCGAGGTTTCCGACGAAGACGGTTTAGAAACGGGGTGGGGCTCGCTCTTTCCTCCTTCTTCCTTATCACCGTCTGCTTCTCCTGCGGCAGTATTCGGATCATCACCTTCTTCTTCTTAGGCTTGTCGGGTCGGCCTTTAAAGTCCGTGTTGGATTTATCAGGACCTTCCTGTGACCTAGCCACGACTCGCTGAGTAGGATGGCGTACTGCACGCACGCGATGCGGGAGAAGTCGACGTACGCGAAGCCCTTGTTCATTTTGTTCGATTCCTTGGGTAGTTTTATGCGCGTGATATCGCGGGTGTAATACCCGTCGAAGACAAGTTTCTCCATCTTCCTCTTCCTCTTCCCCATTCTCCCCTCCTCTTCACCCTCTTTTACTTTCTTCTCAACAGCGTAGAAGAAGTACCAGCCTCAAAACGCCCCTAACCAAAACTCCTTTAATTGCTCCGGTGTAATATCGTACGGTAATTCCCGATCCATATACCGTAAGGGGAACGCTTGTCGCCGTCGTCGCCTTTATTTTTACCGCGCTTTAGGACGTCGACGTTCGCGGCGGTTAAAGCGTCGACATCGACGCCGGATTCTTTTAATTTTTTGAGCTTGCGGAGTTGTTTTTTGGAGGGCGGTTCGGGGAGGTCGACGTTTATTTCTAGTGGGTTGTCTTCGTCGGTGCGCTTGCGCTTTTTGGAGTCGGTGGTGGAGGTGCCGTTGGAGGTTGGAGGTGCTGAGGTGCCGTTCTCGATTGTAGTAGTGGCAGTAGAGGCAATACCGTTCTCAGCTTCTTCGGTAGCGGTAGTTTCCTTTTTGTCCTTCTTTTCTTTCTTTTCCTTCTTCTTCTTATCCTTTTTGTCCTTCTCTTTCTTGTCCTTCTTTTCAGACTTATCTTTCTTTTCCTTCTTCCCGGACTTGTCTTTGCTCTTTTCCTTCTTGTCTTTCTTCTCCTTCTTTGTCTTCTCCTTCTTTTCCACTACGTCTTCGACCTCCATGCGATCGGCTTCTGCTATATCTTCCGCCATTTTAGTTCTTGTTTTAAACTTGCTTGCGCAATTGACTTTGCGATTCGAGATGTTCGATGTCTGTAAAAAGATCGTGGAGTTCTAGTGGTGAAGAAAATTTTCGCCTGATAATTTTTTTTTAAAGATTGAGGCTTGCGTGCAGAATGAAATCGTGGCTAATTAATTAATGTGGCTAATTTTAAATTACAATTTTCCGCGATAGTTATGAAACTTTGGCGGAACATCCCACTTTTACTTAGGGAGAGGCTCTATGGAGAGAAAACAAGGCCAAAAAAAAAAAAAGAGGCCAACAATTCTTATCGCGGCAATGGGCTGTTCCCTTACGAGAGAAGAAATTCCTTCTCTCATCTTCTTCCTTCCCCTTTGTTGATCGTGACACTCCCTAACATCTACACTCCTCCATCGTCATCTTCTTCATCGCCATCTTCATCCATCTCCGTCCCTCCCTCCATCGTCATCATTTTACGAAACGGAAATAGGAAATTTTGCGACAAAGCGCGAAATTCTGTAACGGAGGTTTTTTTTTTCTCTTTAACTTTTTTTTCTCTCGCCTTGTTTCACCTGATAGGTGTCCAACAACGATATATTTTTCTTCCCATTCATTCAAATATCCTCCACTCTCCCCTCGAATACTTAACAAATACTATTATCTCCTTCCATCGAATGGACTCGCACTGAATACTTCCTATCTTCGCTACCGTATAAATACTACATGTCCTCTTCTTCCACCTATATATCTACTCAACCCCGAGCTTCGGATACCTTCTATTATTCATTTCAAGCAAGCCTTCTAAAAAAAAATTCGCGTTATCCGGGAACAAAAAGACTACAAACTCCCATCACAAAACACCAACTTCAATAGACAACGGCGATGGTCGAGTCCTCGTCCAAGACCGGCGGCGGCGGCGACCACAAGCCTTCATATAAATCGTACAAGTGCGTCTTTTTTTTTCTGTTTTCTAACCCACCGGACGATGCTTTTGCGGGTTGTATGAATGTTCCTAACTTTTTTTTTTTTTTTTTTTTTGGGAAAACAGGAAGAAATACCGGAAGCTGAAGTACCGCTTCGACGCCGTAATGAAGCGGTCCGACGAGCTCTTCAAGGAGGACCTCATCGCGACGGAGATGATAAAGCGGATGACGGAGGAGAATAAGTATGCTTCTTTACCTCCTCACCTCTCATTCCATTTACTGTCTTTTTTTTTTTTTTTTTTTGGCGGAAAAGTAATTTTTCTAACGAAGTTCTCTCTTTCCAAAAAATCGATCAGTCGCCTCCTGGACCTTCTACTGGAGCTAAACGCGGACGAAAGCATCGGTAAGGACCTCCGGCAGTTCATCGGCAGCCCGTCCGTCGCGTCGCCGCCGAGGCTCATGAGCCCCGATTCGCTGGAGGAGTTTAAGAGGCGGGAGTTTTACGTGCTGGAACCCGACCCGGACGATGTTTCCGACGCCGAGGAGGAGCCGGCAAAGGAGAAAGAGGGAGAGGAAGGGGGCGGGGATAAAGAGAAGGAAGTAACGGCGGTGGCGGACGGCGACGCGATGGATCTGGATAACGAGGATAAAGATAGAGAGAAGGAGAAGGAGGTGGAAAAAGTGGAAGAAAGGGAGGCTATGGATGTCGAGCCGGCGGAGAAGAGTGACGAGAAGAAGGAGGAAGGTGATAAGGACGTATCGCAAGCGGAGGAGAAGAAGGATGAAGGAAACGGTGATAAACCCGATAAAGCGGACGGTGAAGAAGACAGCAAGAAGGATTCCGAGGAAAAGAATGCGGATAAAGAAGCGGAAAGTCAAAGAGACGCGCACGATCAACGGTATCAACGGCGACGTTGCGGACTCCGGCAAACCCGAACCCATGGACGAAGACAAATCTTTGTCGCCGAAAGCGAAGCGGGACAACAGCCGGCGTAAACCCGAAAAGGAGGAACCGCCGCCGAGGCAGAAGCGGAAGAGAAAAACCCAAGAAGCGGGAGCGACGCATGCTGAAGCGCATCCTCACCCTCCGGCAGAACCCGAATACATCCGCGGCGAAACCCCGCCCCGTTTCCGTCACGCATCACCCTTCTAAAAACCCGATCGAAGACGAAGAGCTACTCCGGACGATAGTAAACTACCACCACGACAGCGAGAACATGACAATCCCATGCCCTTTCACCCGTCGCTACGACTGCTCCGAACGGATCGTCTAGCACGGTAGCGGAGGAGGAGCACCACTGGCCGCGTAATCCATGAGCGTGTACTGCTGGCTGCGGAAGAACCAGCCGCAGTTTTCCTGCAGGATCACGAAACGGGTGGGAAAAGCAAGAGAGAGGGAGGTAGAGCTGCTGCTGCGAATGCGGCTGCGAAGCACGAGGAGGAGGATGAGGAGAGGGTGGATCGTCGAGGAGCAGGCGGAAGAGCGGGAGGCAGAGCGCCGCGCACGAGGAAAGCATCTGCGGGCTCGAAGAGGCGGAGACCTGTTAAGACGAAGAGGATGAAGAGGAAGAGGAGTTGCAGCCGCCGAGGAGCAGCCACGGACGGTCGAAAGGTGGTAGCGGCGGCGGCGGTAGTAGCATAGGAAACCCGCCGCGAAGAGACCTAAGACTTCAAAAGGTGGGAAGTAATAGAAGGAACAATGTTGATGACGACTTTTTTTTTCGCTTTGCTCATAGGGTGAAATACGCTTGTAGAAATGATTTCTCATTTCTATAGTTGCACGTTCAGAGGGTCTACCTCATGTTCACCATATTTAATTTTTAATATGTTCGACGACACAAAGTGTTTCACTTTTCCATTCGTCAAAATTAATTAACATATTATATCGCTTCTTATATTCCATATAGTGTCTCTGGCCATGCACATAAAAAGTGTAGTTTTCCTATCTAGTTTCTTCAATACTGCCTGTAAAATTGTTCTCTCTGTGTTATTTACTTTGGTTTCGGCGTTTGACTTTTGTTTTTCCCCTTTTCTTGTTTAATATAAGACTATGGAGCTATGATTATTTTACATTTTGCTTTTCCGTTCTCGGTACCATGGTGATAACTTTTATGACATTAGAATAAATCATAAAAGGGAGGATTAGCTATATCTGTTTATGAAACTTTACTGCTTTCGATACCCTTCTAATGTGCTATCTATATTGTATCTGCGACGACTACCTGAGTAGCTACTTAGTCCAGGCTTTTTGAGTAATATAACGACTATAGCGATAACTTATAACCAACATATACCTGCTATAAAATTCACATATCTTTACTCCTCTGTTTTCTTCCAATCCTTTTATATGCGCTATCTTCCCTTATTTCTCCTTTTGTCTCTTTCAAATGTTTTCACTTTCGAACTCCCTCCCGTTCGAAGATTTAAGATTAATACCACCAAATGATATTTTTTTTGTTATTGCAGCTGTTTCCGTCGAAGGGTAGTCTAAAAGTTCGTTAGAATGCTGCTACACCGTGTGAACATTGCGGATGGTTTAGCTAGGCTCCTTGATATTTTTGCTGTTGGAGTAGTCCTGCACTCGAGCGCGATATTATAAAAGCCTTTATACTCGACGTGCCGATATTGGTGTACGTCGTCATAGAATATAGTCCTTTTGTCATGCGGGATTTCTACACCGTAGTTCTCTGCGTAATGCACTAACATTGTTCAGGTTGGCTTTGCTATTGTACTTTAACTAATTAATGAGGTATCTTGACAAGCACCGCGAGGATTTGTTAGTTGAGTAAATTAAGTGTCAAGGTCCACCAAAAAAAAAAAAAAAAAAAAAAAAACCGCAGTTCCTGCACATATATAGGCTACAGACAAATTCTCGAGATCGCCGACTGCTTTATAATGGATAAATCTGACTTGAGCTTCCGGAAATCAACCATGATTGCAAAGGCACACTTGGGTTTAGCTTATTTCGTAGGTTGTTCAAGCAAATCTCTTAAATCGAGTTCATTCTCAGCAGGACACTGCACAAAAGAAAGCGCAGGTGGATTGCGCCAGATGCTTCTACGTATTATCGTATCATATACTTCGTAAGTTGTCGTATATTGAATTGCCTGTGCATCAAATCCATGCCACGTTTGAAAAAGCTAGAAAATAAATACATCAAAAAAACTTCAAAGTAGGCAGGATCATCGAACAGTTCAATTCGTATAACGGCTTCATATTTCTCGTGAAAACATCAAATCGTACCGAGTGCACAGTACTTACTTGACGTGGACTCCCCAATTGTACTGATGTCGATTGCTGTATGTAAGCCTTAAAGTTACCAGTCAACGATCGGTTAAATACTATTACGCCTTAAAAAAGAAAAGAAAAATTAAATAGCGTGTTCAAATGAATCAATAGATATCTTCTAAGCTTTGCATAGTCTAGTGCTGCATCTCTTATTTTCGTTCTATCGAAATTAAACAGAACATCCGTAAACTCCTGGAAGCTTCTGTAGGGATCACGCTTTGAGTCGTACAAAATAAAAGCGTGCTACTACGAGAAGCTAGCAGCACGTACCTCAAATTGCTTTTTCCAAAATTCAATTCACGCGTGTCCGCCACCACTTACCCTTGTTTACCTACGGCCGCTAAAAACCCCTTGCATGACCGTTGAGCTGTTCAATATTCGAACAAAGACAACAACCATTTTTCTATGTAACGACCCTCACGATCCAACATACCAGCATTGCAAAGCATCTTTGTACTGTTCTTCTTTTTGTCATCTTAAGCCCTCCTTCTCCCTATTTCTTCTAATCATCCCTCGCCACCAGTCGATAACCCCGACAAAGAAACCTCTCGAGTTCCCCGATTAAATCACACATTCTACAACCCTGGCTTCCTCACTCTTCTCAAGCGTTGCGAACCACACTGCGGGAGCGCTACTCAAATCCATATCCGCCTCCAGCTTCAGCTCCAACTCCTCATCACAGCAGTCCGCTATTGAACAAGTACCCGCAAACGCGGAGAGGAGGGTAGTCCGGAGGACGACGTCGTCGAGGGCCGTCGTAACGGCTACCATGCAGGAGGCAGCAGAGAAGTCCTACAGCGCGGCGGTATGCCGCAGGGTAGCGTTTGGAGCACAGTATGTAACCAATTCTCCTCCCTCTTACCAAGATTAACAGTACTCATAACATTTTACGACAGATGCACTACCCAATCCCCCGCGGCCGCTGCATGCAAACAACGGGTATCGTCTCCGTCTGTTCGTGCCTCCGCTTCATGGCACACCCATTAAAAGCGAATACATCCTTCGAGTGCGACGGCTGCGGCCATCACGCCTCGTTCCACAAGATGAAGTCTCACGAACCCGAGGTCGAGGAAGCGCTCGAAGCTGCGTTCGCCGCAGCGGCGGAAGAGAGGAAGGTTGTAATAGTGGAGGATACGGACGATGACGACGACGACGACGATAGTACGGTGAACGGAGACGCGAGGAATAGTGATAGTAGGAGAAGGATTGAGAGCGCGGGTAGTTCGAGGAGTACGTCGAGGAAGAGGAAGAATGGGAGGGGAGTTCTTCGCAGGGAGGTGTTGGTGGTGGAGATCCGCTGGCGGGCGTTGCGGGGAAGAGGCCGAAGGTGGCGAGGAATACTAGGCTGACGTGAAGGGACATGCTGTGGCTTATTTTGCACTTCTTTTTAGTCATCTTTTGGTTGGACTTTTTCATACATCTTATCATTATTATCAGGTATTACTTTGCACACCAGGTTCTCATTGAGCGCAGTCGGGCGCACGATATTCTTTTTCGTGGACTTTATTTCCGTTCATTTTGCATTTGTATTGAGCTTAAAGCATTTTTAATACGTGCTGCCTAAAACTTGCAGTCTCTTCACGAGATTATATATGATAGTAGAATTTATTTTAATGCTCCGCTCTAGGTAATTCTCCACCTTACTTTTTAACGTTTTTCGAAGAAAAGGAAGATAGAAAAAGAAAAAGAAGAAACAAATGCAGCACAGATCCCAACCAAGTCATGCTAACCACGCTCCTATTCGCCTTTCGTTTCCATATCCCTATATAAAAATATCCATATAATAAAATTCCCCTATAATGCCCTTTTTATGCTTTTTTTTTTTTTTTTTTTTAAAGATTATCGTCCGTCTCCATGAACTCCGACCAACCCTCCGCCCCGGAACACTGCTCTATCGTATCGATAATGGAATCGACGTGCTGCTGAATGATCGCCCTCAAGTTGTCGTCGAGAACGGCCTCCGCGTCCCTCCTGGATTTTTCCACATTGAAGAACGCGGCGTCGAGGACGTCCTTCTCGAGCTTCCTCATGCCCTTGCGGGAAGCGTGGCGGTTTGGGTGCACCTGCAGCTCGTGCGTGATGAAGCGGCAGAGGCGGGAGTCGATGTCGGCTGTACGCCAGGGTCCCCTATAAAAAAAAAACAACAGAAAGAATCACTGTCAGTAAGAACCTCGCCAGAAGAGAAACAAGATTTCGGGGTTGGAGGGAGTTTATTCTTACTATCCCCAAACTTCTTAAAGTACGCCTCGTAGCTTTCCATGAGCTCGAACCAGCGCTTCGCGTCCGTGTACCTCTCCCACGCGGCGTGCGCGCGAGAATCTTCCATCTGCCTCTGGACCTCCTGGCGCAGGATCTGGCTGCTGTACGGGTTAAAGTCGGTATAGAAAACGCCGGGTGGACGGCCCAAGATGGGAACTGTTGGGTTTGGGCCATGGCTGCCGAAAGGACGTAGATAAGGTTTGTGCCGGTAGAAAGAAAGTAGGGTTGAGTTTTCAACAGAGGTTTTCGTTCGTTGATGTTTTTTATAGACTGGATTTTTGAGAGGTTCTAGAACCTTTCTATGCTGGACCAAAAAAAAAAAAAAAAAAATCAAGGTGAAATTGAAGCTTTTTAAATAATCAAGGGGAAAAAAATTGTATATATTATTTCCAGCTTGTGAATATTTATGCTTAATCCCTTCTAACGGGTGTGCTACCAGTATAATAGGCATCTCATCTCATTCCTCCCTCGAATTTTATATGTATCCTTTCCGCCACGATATCCGAGCGCTCAAAGTTCCAAATAGTTCCGTTCGATCCGTAATCAAACATTTCAATATTAACCAGTCGTCCGAATACCTTCGGAGGATGATCCTCACTTTGTGTAACCATAATACCCTATGGATTTCCACCCCGGGTTTCAAAAAAAAAATATCTACTGCATCCTCCGCGAAGACATCTTCTCTTTACAAGGCTTCTGTAGACGTAGGATAACCGCGTCATCGTAGATTAAGCAAGGATATCGAAATATTTGGAATGCACGTTATCACGTGAATATTGCTACGCATTTGCAGTTAAAGGCCCGGGTTACGTGTGTATTACATACCTGAGGTACATCGATTTCGCTGTTGCACGGATGGCGTTATATATTTATATATTCCTCACCTCATTATATATTGCACAAAAACTTTAGGTTCAGGATATGAAATTGAAATCCGCTCCTTTGAAAGTCGAATACCGTTTAAAATACCAAGGGAAAAAACGGATAAAGTATCTCGAAGCTAGATATGGACAAGTAAGGCTATCTAGACTTCAACTGAAGCTAATTTACTTTGGGGTTTTGTGTGCGAAATGCCGAATCCCCGATATGTAAAATTTATAGTCCTAATGCCTGGAGATATGCAATGACAAGCGAGGATCTCTTCATATAGTTTCTCGCCCAAGAGATCCCACTCTATATTGGAAAAAAAAGGAGAGAAAAAAATTTTTCGAATCGTCGATTGTACAGGGGCATCCTTCCTATCATTGCAGATATTGGTCCTAACTGCATGGTGTAAGGAATCAGAATTGAGCTTAGATTTGCCTGAAAAGCTTAGATTCCAAAAAGGAGAACGTCGGCCGACGGTTTTTGCAAACGTGAGGTGAAGAGTCAGCTCCTCTCCTCGAAAGCGTTCGTTAGTAGCCTAGTCTCGCCGTCGCCATTTCTGTAGGAGTCATTGAGCTCACGACGATATCTTTTCTTCCCAATTTTTTCTTCCTTCCTTTATGAAATACATTGGTCTCTGTATTGAAATCTACCGAGAACTATCCCTCAAGGGAAACCGAATCTTGACCTCACCCTTTTTATCAATATACATGTCGCCATTAAGCTGTAAACTATCTACGAAAACTCATGAATAGTATTTCTCTCGAAAACTGCCTCGCGTCTCACCGCTAAGGTTATCATCTCGTAGTTGTGGAGGGAATAAATGCGCCACTTACTAGTAGAAATGTTCTGTACGGGTACCGCTAGCGTGGTGAGCTACCGGAATGAAAGCTCCTAATGATAATAAAGTATCTTTGCATGGAAGAAATCGGTGAATAATCTAGCTAGCTCCTCAAAGCAAAAACTTTAAGGAAAGATAAGAAAAACAGGATGAGGCTTTTTTTTCAATGCCGTAAATTTCCCATTGATGATGTCAAGCTATCTAGTCCAAACTAGCGGGTTGGTGGGGCGATTTTAGTGGGGAGTTTTCGTTGGCATCTTGAGCTGAAAGCGTGATCATCTGCAACGTGTCTATCGCTCAACAGATCCTGGATGGGTAAATGTAAACCGCAGAATAAAATAAGCACAACTTTCCGACTCTCTTGGGAAGTTCAATCAATAATTGTCGAGCCAAAGTTGTAAGAGGCAACCAAAAAGGTTCTCTACTGAAATATCTCACGTATGTATGTACATACATAGCACTAGCAATACTAATGGCGATAACTAGAGAAAACGCTAACAATGCAAGGAATATATTATTGTTATTGTTATTCAGATACAACAAAAAAAATGGCTGCCGCTATTGGATCTCTGACAGATACTTTGCTGCCGGTATAGGCAGGCTGCTCCCCGAACAGGAAGAACTTAAGAAAGCAATCACCGAAACACTGCCGCTAAATATAACGCGACGGACACCGTCCTAAAAGCGCAGCAACGAGTTTGTTCTCTACCTTATTTGGGATATCAAAGACGCAAAGCGAAGGAAGGGGGATAGTGAAGTGTCAGGGAGTTGAAGCGATAGATGAGCTAGAAGATGGCGGAGAGCTGTCGATAGATGTAGTTTCTGATGTTTCCGAACCGGAATCGTCTTTATCGATTCTAATAATATCGGCTCCAACATCGATTAATTTCTGTTCGATACCATCATAGCCGCGATCGAGGTGTTCCGTTGATTCGATTATTGTGTTGCCCTCTGCTACTAGTCCCGCCAGGAGCAGCGAAGCTCCACATCTCAAGTCTGTTGAAGAGACTGACTGGCTGAAAGCCCGCGCGTTCCTTGTATGGCAGCGGTTTTACAATCGTCGTCGACGACGATGTCTGCTCCCATGGCAGAAAGCCCAGCGCTTCCAAATCTTGTCTCAAAGACATTCTCGTTACAGTGCTTGTACCATGAGCTAAGCTAGGAGAGTCATGAACTGTGGTTGTAGATCCGTGGGAAAGTACGGTATGGACCCGTTCGATATTCATCGCCTTCAATTCTCTCGCTCTATAGACCTTGACAGTCGAATGTCCACCGCACTCAACTTGTGCGCCCGCCAGTCGAAGAGCGTCTATGAGGGTCTTTTGTTGCTCGTAATTGCAGCCGTCAATAATCAATGGGTTCCCAAGCATTGCTCCAGCTATTAGAAGCGTTCCGCTTTCGATCCTGTCTCCAATGACTTTGTGCTTGAAAGGCTTTAGCCGTTTCGGCCGTATATCGTGATTTCGCTCGTTCTGTCTTCGGCGCGACTGCTTCAACGAACCCAGCGATAACCGTCGCACCAAGGCACATTAATCCTCTGAGATGTTGGTCATTGGTCTTCGCAATAGCGCAGCCTCCCGGAAGCGTATCCTCGCGTGTCCGAGCCTCGCCAGCAGCGACCCAATAGTAAAAATCGACGCCCGAATCAGCCCGCTAACTTTCGGGCATATATCCGTGCTCCGATATGGTCTTTTTTATGTGATAGTATATTGTTTCTGTAAATGAAGTGCTCGCGCAATGACCCAATGAGTCTGCACAAGTTGTAACATCGTTCACCCGTGAACGTCGTGGAGGTGACTCCTCACCGCTCGGCGAAGCGCCCCCATGATCGGGAGGCTACCATTTTCGAACCTGATACTTTGACTACTCCTTCTAATAGACATTTTCCGTTTATTATTAGAGCTGCTGCCATTGCGCAATTTTGAAATAGGGATTTCGTGAAGAATAAGAAAAAAATAATTCAGGAAGTTTGATATTCCGCACAATTGCATCAGGACTCTTTTTTGCTTCAAACACGAAAAAATCATGCAGAATATGTATTCTTCAATGCAAGGAAAGGAAAATATATTAGCGACGCAAGATCCACATCATTCGAAAAGCTTTACCATTGGGGTGGTTGATGCAATCTAATCTGCGCTATCCTCAATGCTTTCCTTTTCTCTTCCTCTGTCATACTCGCCATTTAAAATTCATAAGCGGCGATCCTGAATGCCAGTGAAAGAAAACGGGTTGGTCGCTGGCAAAGATCAATCGATGTCCCCGCCTAGAGTTTGAGTGGATCATCGATTCAGCTTGCAGTGATCCTGCGTCAAAAACGGCCTAGTGAGTGTTCAAAAAGGCCAAACGAGAATAATTCCAAAGCAAATATCCGATTTTGTGGACACCATGAACGTCAACCTGCAGAAGTCGCCCAGGGTTAGCAAAAGAAAAAAGTCTATCCCCCAATTGCTGTTATAGGGTGAGAATCTGCTTCCATTTTCCCGTACGTTCCGCATGGAAACCTGCTTGTCATTTTTTTGTCGTCTCGCATTCGGTTGTCGCTTGCAAGTCAAATTGCATTTTAAGCATTCCCAGTTCATGTTCCGATGCGCAGCTTTTCGTCGCGTCCTCAGCTTGTCATTATGTTTGTGCTGAATGAATCCATGTCAACCTGCGTACTGCGTACCCAATTTCAACCAGAGGAATTGAAAGAGCGATTCAATGAGGAAATCCGCGAAGATCACCTCGCCTACCAAATGTAGTACAAAACGCCGAGATGATGGATGCTGTGGGCTAGGTACTGGTGGGGAAGAAAAAAACAGGAACAGGCACTGACAAGTACGAATTTTTCATGCACCTGATGGAGAGGTTGAAAGGAAAATATATATATATAATATTCATGAGAGGAGTCTTCGCTGATTTACAGGCGAGTAGCATTAACGCCTTAATTCGAGGTTATCGAGCAGAAGAGCTCGTGAATAATGAAAAGGAAGAGTGAAGTTTCTATTCATCTGGATTTAGAAGGGGGGTTATAATTTGTATTGAGCGAAAATAAAATAAATAAAATAAAATAAAAAATAAAATAAATAATAAAAAATAAACAATATATATCGAAAAAGAAATTCAAAAAATTCATGCCGCAATTCCCAATATATTCGAGCAGAGCAGATATGTATTGGACTCGTAAATTTCTTCCATGTCGCTCCTTCAAGTCAATTGAAGACTTGTAGAGGGAAATGTAGACATTCAACCCTACAACACCTTCAAAGTACCTCCGCGCAACACTTCGTCCGCATACGCTCAATCGAGGATATCACGAACCTCATCCGGACAAACTTTTAAAATCGCACCGCTTCATAGTCTCGGTGGCGGCAGCAATGCCCTCTTTACGCAACCATCCTTGACGGTGTTGTCATCAATTCATAGTCCTCGGTGGCGGCAGCAATGCCCTCTTTACGCAACCATCCTTCGACGGTGGTCATCAAGAACGAACCGCCGGGCATAAGCATCCCTCAGAGTGAAACGCACGCCGAAATCGCGCATCCACGCGCGTAAACTGGAACCACTCGTCGAGTTCAGCATCGCAAATAACCTCGGTGCATAGAAAACCTCATACTGAACCTGGGACTGTCGGCGCGCTCCAGTTCAAAATCGGCGCGTACGGCGTGCAAATCTCCGACGTACTCGTCGAGCTCGAACGGTGGACTATTAACATGTCACGCATACGTTCTCAAAGAAACGAGCGCTTCGATATCGCGAGAGTACTTTCTCGAACAAGAAGAATTTATCATTACTTCCATCACGTTGAAGCTCATAAAGGCGGAGTCCATACGCTGAATAAATTATGGGACGTACGGAGTACCTGAAGTCGAGCATTGTTCCGACGATAAGAAGCGTTCGGACGCCATAGCGAAATACGGCAGAGTAAAACTGCCGGACCGATTACGATCCGAATTGCGGGCTTCTTTAAGAACCCGACGGTTACGAGAGAGCTATATGCGAGATGAAAGGAATAGAGATTTAATATCAAAGCCGAAATATGGCGACGAGGAGAAGTTGTTGGTGCCTGCGGGTGGTTGATCGAGCGTTGTGGTTGGAAAGGAGAGACGGGGAATGTAGGGGTATAAGAACATGCTTGGTGCTGGTGAACCACGTGTGGGAAATGGAGAGCAGATATTGAGCTATCGCAAAGATACAGCAGAAGTTTAAATACATTTGCGTACATCTTGTTCCCGAAATACTATCGTCATGTAGAAATAGATACCATAGCATTATATAAATCTAAAATATAGTAATCTTGCTCGGTAGCGAGGTCTATCTAGAAGGCTAAGTACAGGTCATTATTGTTGAGAATATATATTTCTCTACGAAGAGTTTCTTCATTCCCTCAAAACACCATGAGCTATCTCTGGCATTTCCCCATATATACAACAAAGTCACCCGGTTCTGCTACCTTCCGATCAAGGCGGGCAAGTCCTTCACGCGTGTCCATCTTGACGAGTGTAAAATCGATGGTTTTCGCTTTGCAGCACCTTCATCATCGCGTCGTCATCTATAGGGACCGTCTTCTTTACGCCGTCTACTTCCGCCTCGTATGCACACCGCTCAGACTTTTCCAACAATGCCGATCACAAAGACGTTTTGCAGCCCAAAACATGTCGCATATCCTGTTGTACACGCGAAGACTTCGTCGCCGCCAGCATCGTATATAGGGATCACGTTGCGGGCGCCAGCTTGCTTAGCATCTTAGTCGTCGCGACGACGAGCGGGATTCGTAAAGTATCTACGACGGTTACACCTTACTTCGCCAGGACGATGAAGCGGGTTGACGCCTGGTAGCCTCCGAGGCCTTTTTAATATCGCTTATCGTTGGCGCCTGCTCGACAGCATGCAACGCAGCGGTGGCTTCTGAAACATTATTTCGCAAGAGAACGGTAGGCCATGGATCTATCGAGCGGAGCAGGCTCCCGTTGCCGCGGTCGCGAATGTCGACCGAGAACGTGGAGCCTTTATTTCGGGTACCAAGTCCCTGATACGCACGTCCGCGTCCTCGGAGAAGCCGTACCGGATTATCGGCCTGTTCACCTTTTGCAGCAACTCTTTCATGGCTGGATCGTCGATGCATACACCGCAAGTCCGTAGAATGGTATCGCGCTGATAAATGCAGCAATCCTTCGACGCAGGCTCTCTTTAGTTGGCCACGAACCCGATAATCCAAATCCAAATTCGTCACGACGACCGCGAGAGAGTTTCGCCATGCTACGAACGACCGTCGCTCTCGTCCGTCTCGACGACGAGCCACGCTATCTTTCCCGAACCTAAACCGGTCATTAACCCGTTACGTCCGCCGTTAACGACGCTAGGTTCAACCCCACGCCATCAAGTACACAAGCGACCAGCGCCGCGTGCTGCTCTCCCATTACACCGCGACACCGCAACAGACTTCTTCCACCGCATAGCTCGCTCAGCATTTCCGCGCGTGGACGATCGTAAACCCGCTGCGTGCGCGCTATTACTTCGGGATTCGCTACACGACGGCGCTGGTCGCGACGATGAGCTTGGCCGGATATGTTTTCGGCTGTTGCGACGAAACTGTGTATGCCTTGTTACGGAGGAGGTTACGTTGGTTCGTCGGCTATTTGGCTGCCTTGGATTTTGTAGCCTAGGTTTACATCAGCTGGCGCAGGGGCACATGCCGCCGCCGATGCCGATGAAGTGATTAGGCCGATGAAGGGTTGAAAGGAAGCATCTTTTTCTATTGTAGCTATTGTGGACTTTCTAGGCTTAGGTGTTAGGAATAGAAATGCGCGACTAAAATGCGTTAAAACGTGAGCATGACCTGGAATCAAAAAAATTTCGGAGAATTCTGATGCGGCTGAATTCATTCTTATACCGTTGATCGCGAAGATCACAGAGCTGCCATTGGACGGTCCTCGCTCCCCCACTTAGTACGTGGCAGCCAAAGTTCCCGAAAGAAAAAATTCCCGCCAGCCCCGACAAGGATCGCTTAGTGCAGATATCAGCTATTAAAGAAAAACAAATAAGGAAAGCATCGCGGCTTCTGATGTTTATTTCAGCAGTCGTTAATCACCTCAATGCAATTGCTCAATTTTTATCTCTCTTGCAGGTAAGTCAGCTAGCGCTAGCGATCTTCCTTGCACTGCGGATTTCAGACTAGTATATTTGTACTAGAAACAAGTTTGTCGCTCCTATTATCTCTATAGTCTGGAGACTGGAGCTACGATCAGTGCCTCAGCTAATGCGAGAATAATAATAAGGTCCAAATGTCTGACCCAAACCGTTATAATCTAATAAGTACAAGTATAAATAATGAAGAACCTAACGTGGCTAATGTAAAAGAGGAAAAGTGGAGGGTTCAAGAAAGAGCGCTCTCTATTATCCTGTATCTACTGCCTTACAAAACAGTTTGCCTTTGGAACAGAGCCATCAATCGATGGCAAAACTGCCACTAACATCGAAAATTCTTTATGTGATATTGTACGTAGTACTACGCAATCGTGGGGACCCTTGCGGAAGGTTAGTATGTTACACAACGCTACCAACCGCCGATGCAGTGGTAAAAGCGAATTTTCAGCCCATTCCCGTCTGATAAACGTCGCTAAACCCGCGGCGACACGACCCCAACATCTGCGCGCCCGTGGCTACCCAGTCCCAATCCTGCAACGGTAATAACGATAAAGGTCACCGAAACTACTACAAGTTTTGTACGTAGTACTACGCAATCGTGGGAACCCTTGCGGAAGGTTATGTATGTTACACAACGCTACCAACCGCCGATGGTGCAGTGGTAAAGCGAATTTCAGCCCAATTCCCGTGCTGATAAACGTCGCTAAACCCGCGGCGACACCGTCGCTAAACCCGCGCGACACCGACCGCCAACATCTGCGCGCCTCGTGGCTATCGCAGTCCCAATCCTGCAAACGGTAATAACGATAAAGGTCACCGAAACTACTACAAGTCGTTTGATCTCTGTCTTAGCTACCGATTCCTAGTCTTTTGTGGTAAGGGGAGACTGGCGCTGGCGGTGCTATTGTATTCTGGCGTATATTGTTGCGGCAGCATCGCTAGTCCTAGTTGGTAGCTCAATAGAGGGCTCTCCCTCGAATATCTGGACGGGAAGAAGTTGGGTTCTTCAGTTGGATCATGCCTACCGACCAGCGAATAAATCTTTCATGAATAGGGAGTACTTGCCTCTTGGTCCATTTTGGGTCGTCGAGGTTCCCCCGATAAGGTGCCGATGCAAAATTGAGCGTGATTGTGAACTACTATTAAAACGGGACATTCAAAGTCTGCTAGTATATTGTATTCCTGGAAATATTTGACAGTTTATTGTGCGTACAATATACAGTTATCACTGCTACTGTTGCATGCCATGCTTTAAATGTAGTTTGTTTACAAGTCGCATGTCAGTTGTAGCTGCGCCAAAAAGACTTGTTAGAGACCTATAGCTCAAATCATACTCACGCAGTTGCGTTGCTGGTGGACTAATAGACACTATTGAATTCATTCATGGGATCCTATCGTGAGCTTTGCTGCATGATAACCGATCCATATGAATCTGGTTACTGGCAGAATTTACCCCGTAAGCTAGCAATTATCATCTGGAGCACAGTATACCAGATCCAGGTACCGTGCATGCGGCTGCTTCGTAGCCCTGTTGTTTCAGCTTATTTTGTCCTCGGCGAAAATATAAAAGCAGCCGATTGAATTATACCGACGCAGCTGCTTTTGAAATCCGCCTTGATACAGTGCATTTAAATGCAGGCAGCACCGGTTTTGAAGCCTTGCGCTCTTTCTCCTATCTGTTAGCACGAAATTTATTACTGCAATTACAAAGCTCTCTTAGCTTGTAAAAAGAAAAACGCGTCGCAACACTATATTTAAATTGCAATCACCGATTGTGCGCGACTAGAAACAAAGAACTATAGACTATGTATGTCAAATCAGAAGAGGCTAGTGGAGGAGGTTGTCAGCCTCAACCCGATGCGCGAGGTGAAGAACGGGATCTTAATCTACAAGGAAGTAAAAGCCCAAGATGGCGAGTACGAGCGTTGAAATGCTCCTATTGCAGAAGAATGAAAAGACGGGTTCGTAATTACTCCATTTACTCATCTATATCTAGCTATGATACGTTTAAATTGGCGAAAGAGAAGGCATACTTATTCGAATCCGGGAACAGCAAAACCGTTATATATACTCGCCTATTCGACGTCGACATCAAAATCACGGTTTACTTCGTAACTTGCAGCCACACAGGGTTAGGCATGTTCGTAATCCAGATCAAACCTGCTTATTCGAATATGCCGTCTCTTTCGCCAATTTATCCGGTACTTCGTTCATAACCTTGAGCTAGTCTTTTTTTGTTTTTCGCTTTACACATTGTCATTGGATATAGCAGTGCTCAAGGATTATTTTATAGTGCACTTACTTAGGTTTAGATCTTATAAACGAAACCGACTGGGATAAGGTGACCCCATGCGACACTTGCAAGCGCATTGGAGATCGAGTCGATGTGGAAGACCGGTACGGTTGGGCGGGGATCAGCTTGCTCGTCCTCGTCAAAAACTGAGTTCCCGTGCCGCAAGTCCCTGTAGTTCTCTGCCGATGAATTTGCCTGGTACGTGGAAAAATGGCGGTAGTTATGACAATTTTTCGCAGCTGTTTCCTCAAAATACTCATCCTGCAATAAAAATAGTCCGTTAAAATGCTTGCGGTATATATACACAGTACACTAACCAGATAATATTCCAAAGACCTCGATTTCAACGAGAATGTTATTCAAATGAAAGATATCATGGACAGGGGCTATAAAACTGATGACGATGAATACGGGCTCCGTATGAACTTAACCAACGCTAAGGAATCCAGTGTCGATTCTCCGCTGTATAACCTTGGCTATCAATTGCAACAATCTCCTTCGCAACTAACTACATGGTAGACAATTCGATGAAACCTATGAAGTACGGGCCACGAAGAGCGATATTGAATGCTAGCGACATAGACGGCAGTGATGATGATGACGATACCGTGAGCTCTAGTTCCTCACCGTACAATTCCGCTAAGGTTGCGGTGGAGTATTTGCAAACCGGTTCTTAAATAGCCTTCGGAGGACCTCAGAGACGCCCAGTGCAGCAGATCATTACACTAAAGGTGGCACTGTAGAAGAACCGACGATTACCTCAGACCAGAGTAATCACAATCAATCGAACAAAAAAGACTCGGAAGGTCCTCAGGCAAACGGAAAGCGGATGACCATGACCCGGACGGAGACGGAGATCGTGAAGGCAATGGACAGCGAAAGAAAAGGCCGGAACACACCTCGTCTTCGAACGTTGAAGACGAAGATAAGCCGTTCTTGGCGTGTCCTTACTTCAAAGGTCAACCATGGCTTCACATTGGCTGCGCGCTTCACTATTCGCCGGACCTAAAGAAGTTGAAATCAGATCACCTAAAGCGCAAGCACGGGAGGCAAGAAGAATGTACGAAGTGTAACCGATGGTTTGGAGACAAAGGACAGCTCAACGAACATCAAAGAAGCAAAAATGACTGTTCCTCGAGACCAGTCCAGAAACGAAATAAGCAGGAACTTCCGGATGGTATTAAAGATGCGATGAGTTGGACCAGGTTTTTCTCACCATCTACCCGGATTGGCAAGGAGAGCTCCCTTCCCAAAGTAAGTCCAAATTACGTCCATAAAATCTTCTTAAACTGTTAATGTTCTTATAACCTTGGAAATAACAATCGAGAAAGCATAAAAAAAAGAAACACCCTTGAAAGACACAAGAGGAAGAAGACCTCGACAGAAAAAACCTTCCATGTACTGTACCTCTCTTAGCCGAGCCACGTTTGCATGCTCGTCCCCTATAAATGCTTATATATTGATTTGGATGCAATCACAGCGTCATGGCGTCAACTTATCAATGATAAAGCATTAATGGAACAGGAGCTTCAAATATTTCATAAAAGGCCGCAATACTTGGTGATTCCTTCCACATACCTCATGGTAAAAACAAGTCCGACCCGACCTCTATTATTATATAAGGGTCGAAAAGAATCCAATTCAAAGAAAATAGCCAGTATTAAATCTTCGCAACTTGGATTACTTTCATTTGAACTTAAGAATCAAAAACTTCTAAGATACACAGCTAACGCTATCGTAAACTAATGTAGATTTCGACTTCGCAGCTTTACTCAAATATAAATGCGATATACCGGCCTTGATCCCAACCCTAAGGAGCATTGCTAGGCTTTGTGAATTTGAGAGGTTCACATTTCTTCAATATATCATTGATACCCTAACGTCGGGTGGAGATGAAGGCATTTCAGAAGCTGTCAGTGTACTTCAGAGATGTCTTGAAAGTTTAAGCCAGTTTTCACGGCCGCCGGTGAACATATACAACGGCGGAACTCCTCGACCAGGACAAGGTAAATATGAACTACTCGCCAGAATTATGGCAAGGCCTATATGATATAGCGAAGATTAACATTACCTAGTATCCAATATTTCGGCACCTTTCATATCAATCTTCCATCGCCAGACGAAAATGCTTCCTGTAGGCCGGGCGTTGAATTAACGCCTTCTGCGAGATTAGATAGCTCTATGGAGAACCCTATTAATATTACTTCTTTGGCTCGCGGAGACAGATCCATGAGAATGAGCCATTCCCTCCGTCAGAATTACCCCAGCTGGGAGCGGATGACATCTCAAGCCCATCATTTCAGGCCACACCTGCCTCGGGAACAACAACCTAAATATGTCAGGTTCGCTTGTAGAAATCTACATTCGCCGTCGACTTATAACGGAAAGCTAATCCTACAACGAACTTTGAAGCTAACCGAGGATGATGTTCGTAACTGGGAGACCATCCTCGACTTTCTCGCCAACCAAAAACTACGGGCCATTAATGAAATCGCAAGGCTTCCGTGGGTTCCTTTACAAGTCGCGAGAGGAAGGAACCCTCACCATTACCAACCAACTTGATCTAAACGCAGCTTTGAAAATATATCTCGACTCGGGTGAAAAACTAATGAAACTGGACCTACTTCGAGTAGACGACTCCAATTCACCAAAGAACGATTCAGAAGAATCAGGTTCACAAAATGCCGATTTCGCAGCAGCCGATACAAATTTACTGACGCCTATCACTCCGCAGTGGGATCTTTCCAACATCCAAAACAATCAATTGGATTTTGAAGAAGACAGTCTCTTCGACTTTCGAGCAGGTGCTTCAGATATGAGCTTCGACGAATTTAACCTCAGTTCTCTCTCGTATATGACGGTGACTCATACTAACCCGACTCATGTTTAAATGTAGGAACCTGTAAAGCAATTTCTATTTCCTTCTTATGATTATTCTTCTTGTTTCTTTCTTTCTTTTTTTATCCTCTTTACGTTGTTGAAAAGATAGAATAAAATAAATAAATAAATAAACAAAAAAATCGTAAAAAAAAAAAAAAAAAAAGTTTAAATTAAAAATAACAATCTCAGCAAACATTTCCAAAATGCCTTATGGATTCAACATCCAATCCAATATCTCTGCAATACTTCAACATAAATTGCGTCCGGCCTTTCTTCATTCAATTCAACCAATTTCACAACCCTTCAGTTCTCCCATCACGTTCAATCGATCAGGTCCTATTGCGCGACCTCTAGTCAATTGGAGCGTGTTTTTTTAAGCTTCAAGCTCAAGCTTCTTACCCAATTCAGCCGACCCAAGGCACTGGCAAGGTTATATAATCTTTCCCGACTAATCTCAGACACCGAACAACAAATAATATGTCACTTTGGCCGAGTGGTTAAGGCGGTTGCCTGCTAAGCAATTGTGTTCGCACGCGTGTGTTCGAATCACACAGGTGACGATATTTTTTTCTTGTAGTCTTTTCCGACGACGACGTCATTTTTTTTTTTTTTTTCTTCTGAACGCTCGCTTTTCTTTTTTTTAATTCACTTATTTATGACTGCTTCACTCTTTCATGACTCCTGGTGGAATTACGAGCATTGCAATCCATGTACTCTAGCAAGAGAGGTAGTGCAGGTCGGCCAACGATCATGAGAGTCGTCAACTACCGCAAGTTTTAGAAATCCTCATACCCGAGAAGGAGATCACTAGTATCACGGCTAGCTTTGGAGAAGTATGATACAGGATCTATCCAGGAGGTCAATCGCGAGGGCTGCATCTAATCATTGAAAACTTTCTCATGTATGCTAAGCATATCAAGAAGCTCGAATTTTGCTTGCAGGTTAATATATCAAGCAGTTCTTTATAATCCTCAAAACGGATGCTGGTAGAGTGACTTAGGTGTTCATTGTAGGAGATAGTATATCGATAAACTTTTGGTGAGAAATGTGCTACAAATTCTTTCTGAATCCAAAGGCTTTATATTGCGAAGTAGGTGTATAGCGTATCTTAATTTCAGAAACCAAAATTTTTTCCCCCCTTTTTAATTTACATTCTCTTAAATGCAATAGAAACATTTAAGAAAATATTTGTTTAATCTCCACCATTGTATTGCTTCTCTCATTACTCAAGGACCTACCACAATGCTTTCTCGCAACACGATCCCCGTCCTTCGAAACGGGCACGATCTACACGCTACAACGCTCATCGAGTAGCGAGACTATCAGGCCCCACCGAGAAGGAACGCAATCCGATGCCGGCACGAAGGTAACGATCTCGAACAACGTCATCAAGAGGAGGAAGAGGAGGAACAAGAGATAGACACGATACTCGCCATCGACTACAAGAGGAAGAAGCTCGGTTGCGCATTCTACAGGCAGAGCGAGGATAAGCTGTACCTTGTAACCGATATCGATATCAACTTGCACGGTGGCGCTGGACTATTGGGCATGAGTTGTACAGTTCTAGTGAGTAAAGAGAATGCAGTTGCTTCGAGGCCTTTTTTTATAATATTTTATTTTATTTTGCAAAGCTAATTGCAGCAGTGAAATTCCAAATTGAACCTACCCTAATCATCTTTCCCTCGAGGGCAGATGACCTCGTCAAGGAAGACACCAATGAAGGTAAGCTCGCTTTTAGCTTTCACCAAGATCGGTCCACTCTAACAAATTTGCGCAGACGAAGCCGATAACCTGCTGCGGTCACTTCCAGCATCAGACCCGCGTCCGAGTTCTCCTTCGACCGAGGGAAAGAGAAATTGATCTCTCTGCGCATAGGCGGCGAGGAGGATACCGGGCATTTTATAACCCCAGGCTGGGCCAATGCGGCCTCCCAGACCCGGAAGGAGTGTTGAATATGAATGCCGAAAGCTCGAAGCAGAAGCTGCTCAAGCTGCACGGCTGGCTTGATGCTGAGAGTAACGAAGTTTCGGTACGATGGCTTCCCTCCACATTTCAACTAATAGAAAGTGCTAACGTCATTAGTCGGCTGCGCCGGTGCGATCGTCACGCATCTCAAACGCAAAGGGCCATCATGGACCCGTTCGCCGAAGGCGACGAGCTCGTCGGCCACGTTGGAATGTGGAGCATGGAGAACATCATGTACGCCTCATTTGCACTTCCAACCATTCATTCTCACGCTAATAATCCCAGGTATATCAACGCGGACACCGTAGCTTCCCTTCAAATCTTCAGCAACGACCAAATACGTCCGCCAAGCGCAGCCCGTCCAACAAGCAAAGCCCCGGCGGATTATCTTTATTCAACCTCTTCCGCTTCACCAAGACGCCACAGGGGCAGCACAGGCTGAAGCTCATGTTTCTGCGTCCTTCGACCGATCTAGACCTTCTCGTCGAAAAGCAGGAGACGGTGTATGCCCTGACTAGGGCGGAGAACATACCGCCTGTCAATAACCTCAAGAAGAGCTTGAACAAGATCAATATGGACAAGATTATCAAGAAGTTGAAAAAGGGTGCCTGTAGTTCTCGGGGATGAACGTCACTGCAGCAGGGGGTAAAGGTGGGAAAGGCGGGACCAAGAGCGAATGGATGGGTATTCTTCAGGTATAGGACCGAATTCTCGATAAATTGATGCGTGAAACTGACAGTTCGCAGTTCTGCGTCCAGGCTGTGCGGATCCGAACCAGCATGACTGAAATGCATGGGGTTGAGCGACTTGTGATCTTTCATAAGGTTGCTTATCTCTCCAATGATCTGGGTAATTTTTGTCTTTAACTGACACAGAAAATTCAAGATCATTAATTCGTCGAGGTCACGCATCTGGAGAATATTGCGAAAATGGTCGACGATACTGTGAGTACTGTCTCAAGAAGCTCAATTTTTTTTTCTCCTTGAGAGAGAAACACCTGCCTTAACTATATATAGATCGACTTCGAAGAGTCCAAACTTGTCCGCCGCACGTGCATCGCAAGAACGTAGACGGAGATCTAGACGAATTGAAACGGCAGGAAGCCGGCCTCGTCGCTTTCTCGGTAACGTCGCCACAGAGATCGTGTCAAGCCTACCTCCCACATCCGTGAACAGATCGATCTGACGTTATCTGCTTTCCTCAGATTGGTTTCCTGATCACGGTCCCTCTCGTTAAGGAGACGGGTAGGGCGGTATATTCCGGCGAAGGGGTCGAAGATGATGAGCAAGGTGGCGGTCCCTGGGAGTTCATGTTCGGACGGATATATTGCTTACTTCAAGAACGACCGTATGAGGGAGCTGGATGATCATTTTGGTGACATTTTCAGCAAATCACCGGTGAGACTTTTCGATCCCTACGAAATTAAAAATTGCGCTAACTTGAGACATGCATATATGCAAGATCGTGAAATCGAGATCCTACATGAGCTTCAGATGAGGGTCTTGGAATATGAGGAGATCATCTTGCACTGTTCTGCTATTTGTGGGGAGCTTGACAGGTGCTAGAACCCTAGAAGCGATATTTTATTTTCTTTTTGCTGATAACACATTAGCCTCTTGTCACTGGCTACCGCCGCGCTGAAGTACAATTTGGTGAGGCCTAGATTGACGGAAGATAATATACTCGACATCAAGGGAGGGAGGTTCGTAGGCAATCGCCCGTATTCATTCGTAGCGGCAATGTTAACGATAAATTGCCCTTCCCTTTCCTTTTTTGTCCATCAGACACATCCTCCAAGAAACTTGCGTGCAGACTTTGTCCCGAATGATACGTTCGTAGCCGGTGGAGAGGGCGACGACAGCGAGCTTGACGAGGAAGTAGCTCGTAAGAGTTTATTGCTTCTTACCGGACCAAACTACTCTGGAAAATCCGTCTACCTCAAACAAGTACACACAAAAATTACCCCTGCTTCTGTCTGAAGAGCTACTAACAAGCTGCTTTTGTAGGTCGCGTTGATCGTATACCTCGCACATATCGGAAGGCAAGTCACATTATCTTTACATTGAAAGCAATGTGAATAGCTTCGGTACTGATTGATACGCTTAGCTTCGTCCCGCAGAAAGTGCCGTTATCGGTCTCACGGACAAGATCCTGACGAGGATCCAAACTCGCGAGTCCGTCTCGAAAATCCAGAGCGCTTTCATGATCGATCTACAACAAATCGCGATCGCTCTGAGGCTAGCTACCCGAAGGAGTTTACTGATTATCGACGAGTTTGGCAAGGGGACTGAATCAACAGGCAGGTTTGCCCTCGCCGCTGAGTTTTTCTTTTTTTCTTCTGTCGCTATCGATAATAATAACTCTTGGAGCTGCAGATGGAGCTGGTCTTGCGTGTGCCGTCTTTGAACACTTTGAACAGAGGGATCGATGCGCCGAAGGTTATCGCCGCGATACATTACCACGGTACGTCCGAAATATTAACCAGTAAAATCTTCGTAAACAACCGTGACGCTAATGAACCCAAAGAGCTCTTTGAGAACGGCTTCCTGCTCGAGGACAACAGGATAGCTTTCCACCAGATGAAATCCACATCAACAGGACCGCCAATGGCGTCGAAAGCCAAATCACCTACCTGTACAATTGGCTGCGGGGAGGTCGATGAATAGCTTCGGAACGGAGTAAGGGAATATTTTCCACAAAAAAAAAAAAAAAAAACGAATGCTAACAAAATTCACCACCAGCTGCGCAAGCATGAACGGCATCGACGCAAAAATAATAAGCCGAGCCGAAGACCTCATTTTACTATCCGCGCAAGGCGAAGACCTCGTCGCTGCGTGCGCAGAGGTTTCGGCGGAGGAGAGAATGGAAGCGGAAACTGCGGTACGAAAACCTACACCAATAAGATAAACGGTGTTGAATTTATTGACTAATACTTTATGTTATCGAATTCGGGCAGGAACTTATCGCGAGACGCTTCATTCAGACGATTTCGCTGCGGAGGATTCGGAGGACGACGGGATAGCTGAGGATGGTGGTAATAATAGCACGAAAAATAAACTCGAGTGCCTTCTCGATACATCGAGGCCATTTGAAGGGCTGTGAGTTTTGAGCGGTTGATGGATTTTTATAAACTGTGGGTAAATTCCTTCGTTCTATTTGCTGGGATATTGGTAAGATTCCAAGGTTGCTTGCCAGCCGCTGACTCTTAAGCCCTTTCACAGCTTATTTCGGTTGCAAACCGATTTTCAGTCCATGAATTTTTATCTTTGGAACTACCCTATTCCTTTTTCCCTTTCTTCAGCCCTTGCTATATATTTTGCTGGCGTTCAGGTT
Source organism: Pezizomycotina sp. ARF18 (assembly GCA_002224055.1). Taxonomy (NCBI): domain Eukaryota; kingdom Fungi; phylum Ascomycota; species Pezizomycotina sp. ARF18. The sequence continues at coordinate 222,067 of AZLU01000018.1, read as the reverse complement.
TCTTTTTATGTTCTTTTTTTTTTTTTTTTTTTTTTTTTTTTCGTAGGAGATCTATCGCATATTTGACACTATTAACATGATTTTTCTGTTCAGCCTTTTCTACCTTCTTGTTATGCCTATTGCTCTTCTCATGCTTACCCGCTTGTTTGCTCTTGCATTTCTTGCTGTCCTGGCTCGAAACAATTTCCATTGGGTAGTTTGAGAGCAGGAAAAATACGTATCTGCCTTTTTGATTTCTAATTGATGCATTTAGAGCAAGAACAGGATCCTGTAATCTCCCTGGCAGATTTCGAAGGATTTATAAAGCAATAAAAAAAGCCTTTCTCCGTCGTGTTCGAATGGTATTATGACTCCGCCTCCTTCCGACACAACGCATCCTATACGCGTGATCTCGTGAGACTTACCTTTTCGCCTTAAATGCATGCCAGGGCTAAAGTAGCACAGCCTTCGCACCTGTGATTCGAGGAAACGATAAGCGAGAGGAAGCAATAACCCCTAAGAGATTCTAGAATACCGGTGCAGTTGCCTTTAAAAGGGACTTTGTCCCCGCCAATCGTTGATATCACAAGCCGTCAAACACTTTGGTGCGTCGTTATCTTTTTTTTTGCCTTTCCGGCTTTTGGAGTTTTCAATTGCTCGAGGGTCTTATTTGCCACCAACGTGGCCAACGAGAAATCTTGAACACTTTTATTCTTTTTAAGCTTCTTTTCTATCTAAAACACACTCATCGCCCAAAAAGGAGGGGAAAAAAAAGACTCAAAGCCCTTTTATCACCAACTTTCCCCCTTATCTACAAACTTTATCGACTCTCCAAGAGATCTATCTTCGCCTATCTTATTCACGACTTTCGGCTTTTGCATACTTCGATCCGATCGATTCCGTACGATACTACCTCGTGGAGGATAAAGAAACTTTAACCTTCCATCAATTTCGTTTCGAATACCCAGCTAGCATTCCATCAACCTTCATTGTTATCCCCCGTTAACTCCAAACCTTCACAAAAACCTTCTTCATCTCTTTATCACCCCCTTTCTTTCCTTCCACCTTTCAACAATGGACGAACTAGACGACTTCTTCGACTTCATACCCGACACCTGCTCCTCCCATCAAACTACAAATCCCACTCCTACTCCCCCAAACAAAACCGCACACGGACACGGACACGCATATCATTACGACGAACGCACGTATCAGCCTCCGCGAACCGCCATCGCTAAGCCGGCAGCCCGCGAACGCTCACCTCGTTTTTTCTCCACTGTATCGCCGCGGTACTTCGAGCGCGGGTACACCATGTCCACATGTCTTCCGCCACCACCAACACGAAAGTACAGCGGTGGCGTTAATATTCCTGATAATACATCCGCGGCGAAAGAAGTACAACAGCCTCGACCAAAAGAACAGCAATCGCAGCAACCCAACGATATCCCGCCGTTTCCGGTGCCGAATCCGCTGGGGAAGGGTGGAGTCCGTACGGGATGAATAAAGGCCGGCGGTCGGCGCTATATCCTGATGGACCGATGCTCCAGGTCGGGGAAGCGCTCCGGCGGGCGGATAAGACAGGAGATAAATTTTATTGGTTTTTATGGAGGCGTTGCTTTGATTTATGGGAAGGGCTGGAGCCCTTCGTATGCTCCTTTTAGCTGGGCTTTTAATTCACTTTCATGGTGGTTTCTATTATTTCCTTCAATATGGCAAGAGGAAAACGGGAAAGGGCAAGGGGCGTTCAACGGGTTACGGTGGTTCACGGGCGTACTGGCTATTACAACAAAAGCAAGGGAAAAGAATATCTACTGGTCATCTTACTTTGGCGTTTACTTTTCCTGGATGGAAAATTTTTTCTCATGGTGTTTGTCTTTTTCATCTTCTAGCTCATGTACACGGGGATCTCATTTGCTTGTATTATTAAATTCTTTGTTGTCTAATCACGACCTCGACGAATCTTCTCTTCCTTTTCTCTACAAATTATTAATAATAATAGAATGCGTTGGCTGCTATATTTTTCGCGTTTCATGGTTATACATTCTATCCGTTAGGAAAACCCACTTCGCCTACCATTCTGTATAAATAGAATAACTTAAATGTCGTAAACCGGGAGAAAAAATAAAGGACGTTTTTTTATTGATGAAGATCAGTTGCAAAACATAGGCCTGGCGATACTGAATAGTACCTTGGGGGCATTACTTGAGACTGGGTGAAATGAATGTCTATGATTAGATTACGAAGATATAAGGGTCTCTATCGTGAAATCGTCACGGTAGTCAGAGCTTGAATGGCCCAAGTCTGAATCTTAGGCAGTTATTCGAATAAATTAGTTTTGTTAGGAAGCGTAATCGTGGGCGGTGCAAGGGAAAAAAAAAAAAAAGAAAAAAAAAAAGGCAGTCGAGCGTTCAACTCATGACAGCTCCAGTTCCGAACTCAGATTTGATGACCCAAATCTGTAAAGCGACAATTGAAAAGGAAAAGAGGTAAAAAAGGAAGAAAAAAAATTTTTTTTTTCAAAAGAATAAAGTAGTGGTATAGAATATCGACGTTAGAAACCAGCCAAGAAACAGGCTAGATAAAGGAAATGACGATGTCCTTCACCCAACCGAGCAAGGAGAGCGATTGTATCTGGGCCTTGATTCCTAGTATCGATAACACGTTATCGGTTAAAAATCTAGCAAGGACCTAGTTCGCGATTCCTGTCAAAAAAAGCAGTGGGAGATTCGAGCCCGACGCGCGAAAAAAAATTCTGCGGGGAGAAAAAGCGCTTATTGGTCTCCCTAAATAACAATATTTTTTTTTTTAAAAAAATTAAAAGCAAAACGTGCTGAAAAGACAAAACTCCAACCATGGAACGTGAGCAAAATTGCGCAAAAAAAAAAAAAAAAAAAAAAAAAAATCGAAACCAACCAAAACCCCTCGCATCGCTCGGCTGTTCCGCCATGTGGTTTAGCAGACGTTAGCAATTGGGTGTGTGGGGAAACGGATGGGGTTCGCGCATTCTCGGCCCGCATTTGACAGGCAAAGGAAAAAATAGAGTTGAGAAACAAAGGCCAAATGCAATGCAACAGTGGGTTTCTCGCTATGAAAACACGCTCACCGTCGCGTTCTCGACCGACGACGACGCGAGAGTGGAGAGGGGAGTGGCCTGTTCCGTGATCATTCGTTTCTGGCCCACCAGGAATAGTAAAAAAAAAAAAAAAAAAAAAAAAAAGGAGTGTTCTGCATAAATCGAACAACCATGCACCGATGTAAGTATCCTCAGCACACTTGGACACTGTATTATATAGAGCCAATATCGTGTCAGTTATGCACTGCCTCCATCCTCACCTCACGAGAGGAACCCTGTTAGTATGTTTCAATAAGATTCGCCTGCACGGCTCGCCTCGCCAACCAAAAATTTTGAGTTTTCATGGGGTTTTGGGAGGGTGATCCAGTCTAGCAGCGTCCATTGAGGGAATCTCTCGCTTTGCTCCCGACCGAATTTAATCCGTGGGAGAAGTCTAAAAGTTAGTGGAAGAACCAAACTGGCCAGATTAGCAGCAGCAGCAGCAGCAGCGTATTTTCCCGCAATCATATACTCTTTTAAACGATTATCTTTTTATTTTCTCTCGAGGCGTCGCCTTGTTCCTTCCTATCTTTTTTCCGTGCGAGAAACATTCTTTTTTCCGCTCTCTAATCTTTCCCGCTTCTAATCACTTGCAATTAGTGCAAAAAGCGGATCTCCTCTCGTTTTTTAATCGCTCCTTTTGCTTTTTCTCGCTCTGGTTGCTAATGCCTCTGCACACACTCTCGTTCTTTTTTCCCTATCACCTCTCGCTTTGCTCTATAACTTTTTCGTCATCCTCTATTCATATAATCATCACACACCTCTTTTTTTTATTCCTTTTTCTTGCCCCTCCCTTCTCTCTCCTCTTCCTCTACTTACTTCATTGACCTATCTCCTTCCCTCTATCGGTCCCTCCTTCCTCTCCACATACTCTCCCTACTGCAAAGCTCCTTCTTTCCTCCTTATACCAGTCAGTTTATCTGTGCTCGCAGACTCTCAATCTCTCTGTCTTTGAAGTCCTTTTCTTCTTGAAGAGGTCCAGAGTACTTTGAGCGGAATTATCACCCACTCTGCTCGCAATACCTTTTTCGGTTGCCCCCTATTTTTTTTCCCCGCCACTCTTCCTGGATCCTCTACGTTGGTTGATACGCGCGAAACTGAACCGAACGAACGTCCTTGTCGTTTAGGAAAGCGATAGAAGAAACGAAACGACCTGGTTCATTCTCTCAAGGATCAGCATCTATAAACGCGTATATTATTTTAAATATAAAAATCTGTTGATAAAAAATTCTTTATCTTCCAAATAAAAAAAAAAAAGTTAGTATAAAAAAGCTCAAGTAAATTATTGGTAAGTCTCGAAGCTATATGCGCAATTTCTTCGTCATCTGTTCACCACCCTCTGTGCTCTGCCCCTCTTGGTTACGCAGCGGCGATTCTCTGCTTTACTTTTGTCGTTCTATTTATTGTTTGTTTATTTTGCGTCTATAAAATTTTTTTAATTTTTTTTTTTCTTGAAGACGTCTGCCAGAAACCAATTGCTATTACTGTTACTTTGTTCCTTTGCTAGCGCCATCAGCATTGAACCATAGCTGCGCAAAATTGATCCATTGAATGCCTGTATCCTTATTGAATCAGTTCAGTCGTTACAAAAAAAAAACCTGTTCGCCCCATTGAAACCTACCCATTTGTGTGAACCCTTCCTGTACCCGTATGAACTCACAGATGATATGATTTTTGCCATTTTGTGTTGTCCAGGATTTTAAGCCCCTTGGATTTTGCTCTGCGGAAAAGTCCCTATACGTGGTTGACAATACTCGAGCTTTCTCAATCGTTCACGGGCCTCCTTTCCCTTCCTTTTGAAGGCCCAGGCATTTCATCTGATACGTTCAACTCGACGAAATCTTTTGGATGCCCGAGGATCTTTGAAGGAAGCAAGATGCTGCGACGCGTCTCGATTCCCGAGTCGTCGAAAGGTGTTGGCTTTGGTTTCAGGAATTCACGTTCTTCCCTGCCTTTTCCTGCTACTTGTGCCGCTTTGCTCTTGCTTGATCATCACCGCCCTTAAACTCCGCATATTATTTCGCTTATTGCCCTGTCAACGACATACCAGCACTATCATAATCCTGAACGCTTTTTCTCTTTTTGAAAGCGGGCCAATGTTCAAATTGGAAACCGCCGAGAAGAGAACTGGCTAGGATCAAAAAAAAAAAAAAAAAAAAAAAAAAAAGAGTGGTCACGAAAACGTGAGAACATTGCCGAAAGAAAGCAAGGACTAGGGAGAGAGAAAAAAAAGTTTACTGAATGTTGAAAAGCAAAGCCCTGGAGAGAAAAAAGAGTGAATATGAGAAGCAGAGTAAAAGAACGGACGGCGAAGAAGCTCAGGAGGAGAGGGGGGAAAAAGCAGTAGCGGTGGGGAGATCGCGGCTCAGCCGTCTCATCCCGCTCTCACGGGACCTGGAGTGGAGGGTTCGGTAGTACAGCTCCAATGCATCTGTGCTGCTGCTTCGCACTTGACCTGTTTCGTTCTTTCCTGTCTTCTTTGCTCTGATAAATTGCCTTTGAATTTTCCCAATCGCCATTGCTTTTTCGCTGATTGTATGCGACTGGTTGGATGTGGAATTTGTGGAATTTCTTTGTCTTTCTTTTCTTGCGTGCTTTCTTCCCCTCATATCTCATATTAGAATTTATTAATAGCGGTGTCCTTTTTTTTTTTTTTTTTTTTTTTTTCCCTATTTCCCCACCTCAACAATCTAAACTAAATAATAAATAATAATTATAAAAAAAAAAAAAAAAAGGATTAACAAAACTACCAGTCACTTCCGCTTTTTCTTCTTCCAATTATCGCCACCTTCTCTCCTCCACAACATACTTAACATTTCTCATCGTTCCTTATTATTCTTCTTCTTCACCATTCCCTTCCCTATTTGCAAGTAAGCCTTGTTCATTCGTTATACGGCACTACTCAGTAGCCTTATCTCTATATCCTATATCCTTTTCTATTATACTCTCCCCTGCTTTTGTCCTGCGGTGGTGACCGCCTCTCTCGAGCACTAAAAAGTACGGAAAAATAAGAGAGTGCGAGCAAGAAATAACTGCTTGTCGGAAAGAATATTTCTCCAGCATTATCGTCTTGAATTTGCCATCCTCTTTTTTTTTTTTTTTTTTTTTTTTTTTTTTTTTTTTTTTATTGCACCGCGCAGTCGTTGTTACCTCTTCTAGTAGCAGCTGCTAACAATGCTCTAGTATTTCCTGACTCGTGGTCCTAACCCTCTTCAACACGAAAACAACCAACGTCACGAAAGGAAACACTTCTCTCTCCATTACATCTTTCCCTCCCTTTACTATACGGGTATCATACAAACAAACCAACGGCTACGTAACACGATCATCGATCAGATCAGATCTATATAAACGTTGAGAAATATCACTGTTGTTACCCTCTTACTACTCTACAGCCTGATTGCATTTCCTGTCTTTGTGTTACTCGGTTTCTCTTCTTTATTACGTCGTGCTTTCAGACTTCTTAAAAATCCACTTCTTTTCTATCCTATCTTTTACCTCACAACCAATTTTTTTTTTAAAACCCTCACAAATCTTTTGTCTTCAAGTCAAGTCCTTCTTCCACTTTTAACGAAATATAAATTTTTCCGTTATTTTGACGACCTTCGCAACAATCAAACAACAAAAATTCATTAAAAACACCCCAAAAAATCTCCAGAAACCCCCATTCTGTACTGTGTTATCTGTTCTTTTTGTTGTCTACGCCTTACGATTGTGCAATTTTTAACGCCAGATCCGCGACTTATATACTTTGTAAGTATTGACCGATCTCCATTGTATCTCTGGCGGCTGCCTTCAGAGTCTTTTGAGCAATTTTTTGGGCTCGCCTTCGTTTCCACCTCCGTTCTATCGCAGGGTATCGTTTTTGAGACATTTTTGGTGCTAACTTTGCTTCCCAATGTAGTGTCTAAACAAACAAAAATTGTTTTGAACTTTTTTACCGAAATAAAAAACTCAAAACTTCACGTCATAAATTATCGAAAATCAAGATGAACCCAGACCAACAGGGACAGAGGCAACATGCCGTTGGACAGGGTGGTCGCAAGATCCACATCGGTCACAGAAGGTCTCCTTCGGACATCACTCCTTTTATGGGTATGTTGGCCATTCCCTTAGTTCTTGAAGATCGCCGTCATCTAACTTTTTTTCTTCCAACGAAATTCAGCTCAGCAACTGCAGCTTGGCATGAACGCAGGTCAGCTTCCAACCGTGGAGCAACTCGCTATTCAGCAACAGATCGAGCTTCTTCAAGCACAGCAACAGCAGATTCTTGCCCAGCAGCAGTATCTCAGTCAACATGCAGCCCAGCAGGGAGGCCAACAAGGCTTTGCCTTTTCCTGCAGCAACAGGCATTCCGATCCTTAACACCGCGGGACAACCTTTCCAGTTTCCCGCACAACCACAAAGGAACCCCGCCGGGATCCAACCAACACAGGCGAAACCAGTCTGGCGTCCCCGGTGGCCCGCCTCCTGCCCCTTCCTCTGGGACTGCGGATATTGGCAACCAAGGACAGGGTGGTGGTAACCAGAACAGGGAGAATACGCCGCAGCGTCGCACTTCCGGCGGCGGTGGACCTGGAGGTGGGCACCAGCGACGCCATTCCTTGGCCTTGCCGGAAGCTCGCAAAGCGCGGAGCTCGCGCAGCAAGCTCGCAAGGGTGGAAGCCCGTCCGCTGGTCCGCAGCCTGCCGGTTTCCAATTTCCAATTCCCGGCGAAAAAATCAGGGGAGGGTAAAGATTCGTTGTCCCCATCGACTAAATCGGCTGGTGTTAGTTTGACCGCACGTTCTCTCGGTAGGGCCTCGGCTCACGGACGCAGCCAGAGCATGGCGCTTGTTTTAACAAGGACGATCAGGGTGGCAGCGGGCCCGTAGAGAGGCGCGGTAGCACCAGTGGAGGCTATTCCGGTCATGCCCGTAGCCAGTCCCGCAATTTCGATGGGAACTGGAGGCAGCCCCAGAACAACAATGCCAATAACGACCAACAGAACCAGCAGCAATCTCAGCAGGGTGGTCAGAATTTCAATACCGGTTTTACCCCTGGCCACCGGTCCGTGCCTCTATGGGAGCTTCCGTCGGGTCTATGGGCTCGTTCTCGTTCCCGGCCCAGCCTCAATTCTGTACCTGGTAACCAAGGTCTCATGTTCAACGCCATGGCCAACCGCAACTGCTCAACGCCGGCCTTCTGCAACAGCAGCAGATCAATCAACTGCAGCGCAGCAGCCGCGCAGGCTTTGTCAGCCCAGCAACAACTTGGTCTCCAGCAACTTGCCGGTGCGACGGTGGACCAGGAGGTATGAATCAGCAACAACAGCAGCGAAAGACTTTGTTCACTCCATACCTCCTCAGGCCAATCTCCCAGCGCTTCTTCAGCAAGGTCAACTTGTTTCCGGTATCCTGCGCGTCAACAAGAAGAACCGTAGCGATGCTTACGTTACCACTCTGGACGGCATCTTGGACGCCGACATCTTTATTTGCGGAAGCAAGGACCGTAATCGTGCTCTCGAAGGCGATATGGTCGCCGTTGAGCTTCTCGATGTCGATGATGTTTGGGGCCAGAAGCGTGAAAAGGAGGAAAGAAGAAGCGCAAAGACATCAGTGATACCAGGACCGGTGGAGACCGCCAGAGCGGAAGCCACGATGATGGCGGTTCTAGCAACCAGGAAGGCGGACTCAGGAGGCGTGGAAGTTTGAGGCAGAGACCTATTCAAAAGAAGAACGACGATGTTGAGGTCGAAGACAGGGTCTGCTTCTCGTTGAGGAGAAGAAATCAGTGATGAACAGAAGCCTTGTACGCTGGACATATCGTCGCCGTCATAGAGCGGGTGGCCGGTCAAATGTTTTCTGGGTAAGTAACCTCTTCCGCTTATCCACCGCTTGGTTTTTTTTTTTTTTTTTTTTTTTTCGAAATCGATTTCCATTTATCTGCCTTGTTTAGCGCTAACATCCTTCCAGCACTCTTGGACTTCTTCGTCCCAGCTCTCAAGCTACCAAGGAGAAGCAAGAGGCCGAACGCCAGGCCTCTGGTCGCCCGCTCAGCCTGAACGTCAGCAAGACAAGCCAAGATTGTCTGGTTCAAGCCTACTGACAAGCGTGTTCCGCTCATCGCCATTCCAACTGAGCAGGCACCTAGAGATTTCGTCGACAACCACCAGTCGTATGCCAACAGGATTTTCGTTGCCTGCATCAAGCGCTGGCCGATTACCTCCCTTCATCCTTTCGGCACACTAGTTGAACAGCTCGGAGAGATGGGTGACATTAAGATTGAACCGACGCGCTTCTCCGTGACAACAACTTTGGTCCGGACGAGTTCTCCGATCTGTCCTTAAGAGCGTCAACTATGAAAACTGGACCGTCGAATCTGAAGGAGAGAAGGGATTGGCCGGCCGCAAGGACTTCCGCGAGGAGCGTACCTTTACGATCGATCCGAACGGCTCCAATGACTTGGAAGATCGATCCATATCAAGAAGCTCGATGATAGTGTCATCGAGATCGGTATTCACATCACGATGTTGCTCACTTCGTCAAGGCGAACTCGCTCGTGGACAGGGAAGCCAAGAGAGGGCACTGGTGTCTCTTTGATCAACCGTACGTTCCTATGCTCCCCAGAAGCTTGCTGAGGATGTTTGCTCCCTGAAGCCCGGTGAGGAACGTTTCACCGTCAGCAATCATTTTCAAGGTCGATATTCTCACCGCCAAGGTTCAAGAGGACGATGTCTGGATCGGCAAGGGTATAATCAAGAGCACCGGAAAAGTGCTTCACAGGACGTTGATCGTGTCATTTTGGAGGACGATGGTAGTGGATTGGACGAGCATCTTGTTGAGGACATTAACTTCTCAATGTAAGTATTTAAATCATTCATGTTACTGTTTTTAATCCCTCGTCTTGGCTTAGCTGACCTTTTTTTTTTTTCTTTTTTCTCACAAGTCCTTGGCTACAAATTCCGCCAAGTCAGGTTTGATGCCGAAAACCTGTTCTGCCCGTCGCTTCGTCTCTGGGCCCAACTGGACGATGAGAACGTTCCTGTCGAGCACAACTTGTTCACGTCTACCCCATCTCACGAGGTTATTGAAGAGTTGATGATCAAGGCCAACACGTTCATCGCTGAAAAGATCTCTAAGGCCATGCCGGAGAAGGCGCTTCTGCGTCGCCATGCTCCTCCTCAGCAGCGCAGGCTGGAGAACTCGCGAACGTATGAAGATCATCAAGTACGACGTCGACACGTCCAATAGCGCTGGACTCAGAAGAGTTTGTTCAAGATCGAGGATGCCAGATTTGAGAAAGGTTTGTAGCATTTCGTAATCAATAAAATGTCAATTGGACCCCAGATTTATAATTTTTCTATTCCAGGGTTTGGAAACGGTTGATCAAGACCAATGCACAGGGCTACAGTATTTCGTCGCTGGAAAGGTCCCTCAACCCAAACTGGACTCATTATAGTATGAACTTGTCCGTTTATACTCACTTCACGAACCCTCTTCGCCGCTACGCCGACGTCATTGTCCACCGTCAGCTCGACGCTGTGCTTTCGGCTGAGGATGAAAACATCGAATTCAATGAGGACATTGAGCAGTTGGCCAAGACTGCCGAACAGTGCAACGTCAAGAAGGATTCTGCCAAGAACGCTCAGGAGCAAAGCATCCACCTCGAGCTCTGCAGGGTTATCGACAGGGTCCGCCAGATGCCGGCGGCGAACTTATCTGCGAGGCTGTTGTAATGCCGTTTACGAATCCGCCTTCGATGTTCTGATTCCCGAGTACGGCTTCGAGAAAGCGTGTCCACTGCGACCAGCTTCCTCTCAAAGAAGGCCGAATTTGACAAAAGACCCGCTTGCTTGAGCTCTTCTGGGAGAAGGGTGTTCAGTCTTCCTCCTATATTCCTGAGGACGAGCGTCCGACGTTGGCTCCCGCAAAGCTGCCAGCAACACTGCTGCTCTCACGCGGCCGCTGCTGCTCAGAAGGCGGCCCAAGAACAGGAGGAAGCCCAGAGAAGGCCATGGAGATCAGCACTTTGTCTAGCGACGATGTCGATGCTCTCTTTGACGACGAGGACGTCAACGAAATTGCTGAGCAGATGGTGGTGTCGGCCTCAATCAAACCGGTACTAACAACAACGCCCGACCCAGAGCATGCCGCCTTCTCCAACGAAGAGCTCCTCCCCCAGCTCTTCCCCAGACGCCCCACCGCACCCGCTCTGACCCGAAGATGGCCTCTACTGCGGCTGAGAACGGCAAGAAGGCCGCTTCCAGAAGGAGCTGTATATGTCAATGTTCACTCTTCGCGAGGAGAACGGCGACTACATCCAGGAGATCCGGGAGTGACCCGTGTTCCTGTCATCCTTAGGGCGGAACTTAGCAAGAGCCCGCCGTATGTTACCATTCCCTTTTCTTTGCATTTTCTAAAGCTTGACGTATAGCTCACTAACGCAACTTTTTCTTTCCGAATTCAGATGCCTGACTACTCGCACCGTCAACCCTTATGCTCTTTTAAATAGAGCTTTAACAGCGAAGAACAAGTTTCAACGATAATGGAAGATATATTCCTCCAACGACCGCGAAAAAGGGATTACCATAATTATTCCCTTGCTACTTCTAAACTTATTTCCCAATAATTGTACTACTTTTTTTCTTACCTTATTATATATCTGGAGCGAAAGAGAATGAAGGAGGTTGAGATGAGAGGAAACATATCTCCAAGATAACGAAAGTATTGAAATTAATACGAATTGGTGGAGAAACGAAAAGCGAGATTTAAACGTATTTGTTTTTTTCGTTCCTTTTTCTTTTATTTATTACCGGGGGAGAAAATGACTTCTAGAAAAACGTTTTCTCATTTATTAGTTTAGATGAGAAATGGTTTGTAAGAAAACTATGGTGTAATATTTTCCCTTTTCTCTACTACTACTACTATTTCTTGCTTCCCCCTTTCTGTCAATTTACCCACTCCTCTTCATCCTGTTTTTACACCAAAGCCACCTGTTAAGTTGTTTTTTTCATTCCCTTGTGTCTTTTTCACTATACATAACCTTTTCCTTTTTACCCAATGGTAGATATTAGTTTTATCTGTTTCTTTTTTTCTTTTTTTCCTTTCGCCATTAAAACTGTGAGGATCGATGTTATTAAGAAGACGAAGAATGAACGAGATAGTGGATTTCCTTTATATGCATAACTCTTTAAGGGGGTTTCTCTTTTTTCTATGAATGTCTTTTCCTTAAATATCTATATCATCACAATCACGATCACCGGAAGGTTATAGAACGTTGGTCTTTCGAGACTGATGCTCCGCCTTTCGATGTCTACATATACGACGGCGAGAGATAGTGGTACTTCTCCACTTTCGGGCTTTTTGTCAAGTAATTACAGAGTCACTTTCTGCGATGGGATGTAAAATTTTCTTCGCAGTAGAGACTTTACTTGCGTAACGATGAGAGTTCTTCCTCCTATATTATAGAAAATATCGAGGAGACGCAGGCAGGAATCAATTCAAAAAATCAAATTTAAAAAAAAAAGAACAAATCAATAATAATATTCTCAAGGCTCAACGCAGATCTGGTCCATGTCAACACTAGCTTACATCCGTAATTACTTTGCTATTCGATATATACAGGGTTTCCTTCTCCCGTCGTGTTTTTTTTTTTTTCCCTTGAGAAGCCAAGGTCGATATAGCTCTACCAAAAAAAAAAAAAAAAAAAAAATCAGACGTTGATCTCTTGGCACTCCCACGCACCAAAACCCACCACTATAATTAAACCTCTTTCCCACCTTTGGAAAAATTTCTTTTCTCTTTTTCTTCATCTATCATCGTAAGTTCCCGCAAACAGACCCATACGTTTTTCTCCCACTTCCCCTACTTCCTCTCTCCCCCTCTATCACCACCACTACTACTACTTCTCCTCTTGTTGACATTACTAATGCATTCTTTTGTGTATTTACAGAGTAGAAAGATCTCCGGATCTTTTTAACTATAACACAAGGCGCCGTCCAAGACGCGCTTGCTGAGGATTATACTTTCTTTAAGAAATTGGGATTTTCTTCCGTTCCCGACCCCTTCGATAGACGCCTTCCGTGGCACGGAGGGTATCCCTTTTTCCTGAGCCTGTTATATCCTTTTCTTCGAATCTTTTGGGTTCAGTGGAATAGGGAGATTGGGTGAGGTGGATACATTTCTACCAATATATTTCATTGAATGCCTTTTTAGTTATTAGTGAGCGGTTTTGTGCTGCAGAGTAGTGTTTTCTTTCTTTCTTTTTTTTTTTTTTGTGGAGGTTGGTTTGTAAAATAGGTGGAATGAATAAAATAAGAATGCTTCATGGTAATCATCGCGAGTCAGCTGTTGTTGTATCCACAATTGCTCAAGTGAACCGCGAAGGCGAGATTTGGAGTTGAATTGCAAATCGCGAAAAAGGGTTTTTTTTCGGGAGAAAAAATTTTTCGGTGGGAGAAATTAAAACTGTGCGTTTTTGTTTTACAACCGCGCGGCAGCGAAACGATTCTAATAAGGCAAAAAATTTACATTTCACCACGGATCGTACGATGAAAATAAACAAAAGAAATGATGATTGATAGCTGTTCAACTACTACGATGATCGCGGCACGCTCAATTAAAGTCAATCCTGTTATTTAAAACTCAAAATACGTAATCGTTGTTACTGCAATTTTTCTCACAATAACCGAGAAGCAGTAGGGTAACGGAACAACTTTCCAGCAGCAAAGGTGGGAGAGAGTGTAACCTCCACGTTTTTACGGTGATACATCACAGATATACGCACTATTCACCTTCTGTCACGCACCACGGGCAAAAGTCAAAATTCAAAATGAATAAAAAGAATTTTATTTCATATTCTTTTTTCGATTTTTTTTTTAATATAATATACTAAGGGGTAGATATAAAAGAAACATCTCACAAAAATTCCCCTTTCCACGGCGAAGCTGAAGGTATACCCCTTCAATTCGAAGAAATATACAACTTTTGCGTGAGTGTGAAGGTTTTTTGAGGAAGAAGTGGTATAAGAGAATAAAGTAAATTAAAAGGAAAGTAAAAAAAGAAAAAAAAGAAAAAAAGAGGCGCAAAGAGAGACTCCATATGAAGGGGTAGTATACAGCTTGGTAAGAAGAAAGAGAAAAAAAAAAAAGGGATAAGATAGAGACTCCGCGAGGCGAACAGAAAGAGTTTGCGGTACGAAGATAAAAAA